>VJOZ01058860.1:3708-28150 GCA_009801055.1 Stichopus horrens
GCACCATCATCATCATGATTTTTGTTAACAATTGAACGACATTTCATCGTATCAAGTACCTTACTTTGTCTGATAAGTAATGATATACCATTCTTGCATGCGGATGCTGTAGTACTACAGTATCAAGTTAATTGTAGTAGAGGGTGCCCCAGCAACCTGCTGCTTTAATTTAGTTTTTGTGCTGCAGCCGCTAAATTAATTCAAAGTCCTGAGAACTGATGTAACACATCCACATCGGGACAGCTTTTGGGAAGTTCAACCCTTGAAAGATTAAAATCAAATAAGTTTTTATTTGCAGAACAAAGGTAAATATACAGTGGCTCTCCAATTTCACCACGTCATTTGGCTCTACATGAAGCGGTCTACACAAAGTACATTTATGTAGAAAGAAATCTGTAGAACTTTGACTTGAAATATATGAACAGATTGAAACTTCACAGGAGACAAGATCATGATATTTTGTGCCAATGCTTTGTTTTCTACAGTAGTGTTAGTAATTTCCACCAGAACATAAAATGACAAATGAAAGAATCAAGAGTGTAATTACAGTAGTTCTCAGTGAAAACTGATCTGGCTTGTGTATTATTTGTAAATAAGACATTATTAGTGAGAAATTACACACATGAGAATATAAGCATTCTAGAGGTTATACGTTGCCTTGGTCTTCCATTCAAGAGCCCTCTCGGCCGCCTCTTCTTTAGCAATGCCACTTCCCATTTTACCTGTCATATGGTTCAACTACATCATGCCCTCTTGCTATGCTGTACATTTTCTGACAAATAGACGAAACTTGAAGGGGAGATGGCTCAACGGTGACACCTCATGCTACCAAACGTCGCAGAAATCCTCTTCAAAGTTTAGGTAGATACAGTACATCAAGGGTTGGCCAGCCTTTTGGAATCGAGGAGCGACGTTGCCATTTACGAACTTCGTAGCCTGCTGCCCTCTGTTGTACTCATTTTGCCGCAAAAAAACAAATGTCCCTGACCCGGAAGAGTGACTGACAAGTTAAAGACAGTAGAATATTATAAATGTAGTAGTCTGCATGACAGACGTGTCTGTGGAAAGGTGAAGGCCAAAAAATTTGAATTGACCACATAAGATCTTGAGCTTTATAATAATATGTTTATTACTGTACTTTTCCCCGCTCATTCGTTTATGGTTTTATTGTCCTTTTTACTCTGGCTGTTGGAAAGGGGGTTCAGGGGCCACATTTGGCCCACAGTTTGATCACCCTTGGTGTATGTGATTCAGCCTTGCACTCTTAGTTTATAATAGAAAAATGTTTTGTTATTTCTTCCAGCTGATCCCCAGGATTCACAGCACGTACTCCCTCACCTCATATAACCTATGCATTACCGTATTGACCATGGTCTAGCATCTGGCATCTGATAATTTGTGTGTGTGTGTGTGTATCTGGTCACAGCCCTTCCGTAATTGCCAGCCTTTTGGTCTGACAGCGAAGTCTCCAGCTCTGCTGTGCAACTGCTTACATCTACTTCGATTGTTCAAGTTTCTTCGATTTTCATCGATACCCAAGTGATCCTCATCCTCCTACAATTGCCAGTTGCCAGATTATGATCAGTAAGGTAATGAATTGGTTATATGAGGTGAGTATGTGAATTAAGGTTTTACAGACAGTGTAACATCCCAGCAGTTTTCTGAGAACACATAACATTACTACTGTGCATGCATAACATACCAAACAGTCAGAAGTACACTACATTATTTGTGAAACTACATCTGTTACAACTATCACTGCGTTCACCTTCATTATTTTGAAAGATAAATATTTCGATGATCTTTCATCCGCTACAACTGCATGTTTGTAGTCAAGATTCAAGGTAACATTGTTTTCAAAGCTGGGAAGCATCTTCAGGCTTGTCAGCCTTGAGAACACTGCTATGCACTCGGCAGATTCCCAATGTTGAAACAGGTTTTATTAAACCAAATGGACTGGAGCATATATTAGCCGCACTCATTTGTAGATGGTCTTTGTTGATGTCTTTAATGAAATGACCTCCGACTGCGACATTCCCTCTGTGATCATGTTACAGTCATTAAGTAAAGTAAAATATTACATCATTTAAAGGGAAATAGGGCACTTGTTTCACACAAAAAAATATTAATATTTCTGGACACAGAATGATACATCAATTCAGAACAAGGACGGACAATGGCCTTCTTTTCACGAAATAAGTTCCTCACAGGTAGGAATTCAGATATTTCTTTCTCAAGAGTAAGTTGTTCACTCAAACTTCCAAAAATTCAAGTGATGTATGTGCCGTAACTCATGCATAATGTTTTGAGCAGATACCTTATAATTCACCTCGTTTGGTTAATTTACCTCTAGTTACCTTCAAATAATTTTATCCACAAAGGGCTATATCATACACAAAGGGTTACAGTGTATGCAAAGAGTTACCATTCTTTTCAGTCTCCTTTTGAAGGTAGTAGTAACCACAGCATGTTTTATGCGCAAGACACACTTTGATCTACCTTCGATTTGATTGCTACCTCCATCCATGCCCTGAGTGGTACCTTGGCTGTATTGCCTTCCTGACCATCTGTGACATAATATTCTCACTTATCAATCTTTCTGAGGCAAATGACACCAACTCTTAATCCAGCTTTCCCCATCTTCTATCATGACCTGACCCACTTAAAAGGTTGCCATCTTTCAGTATCTGTACAACCTCTCTATTCCTCTTCACTTCTATTCCTCTTCACTTGCTTACTCCTTTGGACTCCTGATAACTGCTAGCTCCTCTGCTGTTTCTGGTTCAGTCCATCCTCATTTCCCTTTCCAGCTATTTACATTAACCTCCTTTCAAATTTATCAAAAATTGATTCTTATCAAATGTAACACATCTCACAGAAATGTTTCCATATTGACTCTTCTACATGTGCCTCTGCCCAACAGCATGGAACACTGACGAAAGGGACAAATTACATCAAAGGTAGGACCAAATCTTGCATTTACAAAAGACACAACAATATACTGTGCCTCCCATACACTTTTGGAGCATACTGAAATGTAAGAAAAAAATGCATTTGATAGGCCTGTGGAGATAGAACTTGCATAACTTTGTTTGAAAGTGTGAAAGATCAGTTTCACTTCGAATCAAATAACTAAAGATGTTAACATCATCAAGCCGAATTTTCTGCATGTTCTTGTCCGTTTTTGTACAGGGACCTCTACCCACAATGACAAGGACACTCTGACCTAAAGATATGAAAATAAATGCAAAGCAGCAGTCAGCTGATATCAGCTGTGAATTGTATCATTCTCATGTGTTCCTTGAAGCCAGGCAAGCATGACAAAAACGCCCGGGGAAGATCATCAAGTATGCAGTGAATTTGTTTTTGTTGGTTTCCACGAACACTTCAAATACAACAAACATTATGGTTGTTGTTTTCATGTAAAGGAAAAGCAATCAGATTTATGCACTATCACACAGCTGTTAAAATAGTTGCGAATTTTTCAGCCGTATCTTCGCTTCAATTTTGTTTCCCCTCATTTTGCAATTCCATGCACCATCTACAGATACAAAAAGTTTTCACTGATCAACTTTTTTGGGGACATTCTAGCTGTCTCTTTCTCACATTCTGGGCATTTTGTGAACACTGTATGAACGGAGTTGCATCATAGAACTGACAAGGAGCACAGGCTTTGATTTCAGCGTCAATTTAAAAGTTGAAGAAACCTTAACACAGGTACACATTAAGCTCCCCAAAACTTCTTGGTTTGGGAATTAACTAGTGACATATTCACCTCATAAAACCTACGCATAGTTACCATATTGACTATGGTCTAGCATCTGGCAATTGTGTGTGGGGATATCTGGCCATCTTCCTACTGTAAATGCCAGGACTTTCAGGACTGCAGGTCTTGCAGCGAAGTTGCTACACCATAGTCAATATAGTATGAATGCATATATGTTACATGAGGTGATGGAGTAGGGGCTGTGAATTGGACCTTCGAAATGAAGGACTTGAGGCTTAATGAAACAAAACAATTCACTCCTCACAAGATTAATGAGCTCATCGCCAACTTTGAGGGCATTCTCTGTACATATGTGTGAATAATACATCCCACCACTGAAATGGTCTCCCCACAAGATGATAATAGTCAACTTTTCTTGAATTTTGCAGAGCAGGCAATGTATTAGGAGTGTACATCTACAATGTGAATGCAGAATATTCATCTGTAAGCAGACTACAGCATAGCTGTATCTAGTAAAGCTGTCAGTAAGATTTCTGTATCTTCAAAAGCTAGTTGGTATGATTTTCAGTTCTGTGCATCATCTGATCATCACACTGTCATGACATTGATCGTAAATTCTCCTTGCCACATCTCTCCATCTCTCTGCTTACCTCCTTTCATCCCATCCATATTGTCTTTCTTTCTCTGTTTCCTTTTCTTTTGTCAATAACCTTTCCTTTCATTGTGTTTAAACTACGTTTTGTAATGTTTCTCAACTCTCAGTTCAATGCAAAACAATAACCCTATGCACACAAACACACACACAATTTACACTGACTTTATTGCTGCTATAACTACATTTGATGTCATTTCAAACTCTGAACATCGTATGTATACCAACTCACCTTAATGTTGTATCAGCATAATTAATATCTAAAATACCCTACAGGAGAACCTGCCAACTCTCCCACCTTCCTTCTTTACTTTAAGAATCACATATTTGGTACGATTACGATTACACCCTTTATGATAATCACTTAGCAGACGTCTCCTTCATTCATCTTGGAGGTATCCTTCACTTTGAAGGAACTAACCAACAAACTGTGACTCATTAAACAGAAGTAAAAGCAGACAGGTCGGCAATGTTATTTATGGTCTGACTACTGAAGGGTGACTCAAACCGCTAATCATGACTTTAACCTTTCTGAATTCTTCCAATTTCAACCAATTACATTCCATATTTGCACCCACTCACATTGGCCTCTGTTTTTGGGATGGTGGTGTTTTTTTCACTAGTTGCCATGGTTACACCACAATACAAACACCACATGCATTTATGCGTGGCTTCATCTTCAGGAAAATTGAAAAAAAAAAAACTTACCATTATCTACCATTTTCAGTGATTTAAAATGATTCTTTAGCAACTCAAAGAACAGAAAGTCTTTTTCAAGGATAGAGCATAGGCTACTAGGTGTACATTGTGTCAATCAGTACGTACTTTGAGTTGATCAATGCATTCGGAACTCTAATGGGGCATTTTGGATGCAAAGGGATTGCAAAGTAAACACCTCTTGCATCATATTTACTTCAAATAACATCAAAGACAGCTATTTTTTGTGTTGTTTTCATTTTCATGAAAACACTTTACTCAGAGTTAAACTACGAAGTTTAAGACATTATTATTATGTTTTTTTTTTCTTCATTGTTTTGATAAAAAGCATTATTTTGATAGATTTTATTTTGAAGAGATTTGACTAAAGTTTCCATCAAAAGCATTGTGTTATGTATGGCCTCCTCAAATTCAAAACCTATTTCCCAGGAACTACTCATTTATCATCACAATGAAAATGTAGCAGAATGATAAAGGTACATAAATGAATATGACTGTAAAGATACATTTAGTCATGTTTTCATATTTTTGAGTTCATGGTGTTTGTAAGGTGATCAATACATGATACCCCCACTAGACAAACTAAATTTAGCAAGTTACAGGCCATTATGTGTGGCAACCTATAAGGCTATCTGGCCTAAGATAAAAGTGCTTCATAGAACTATGCACATGTGAACATAAAGTGCATTCATTGTGAGGAGACAGGTAAGAGATGAGTGAAGTAAATACTCAAAGAGGCATGGCAAATTTTGGAACTTGATGCCAACAGAAGACAGTAAAATACACGACTAACTAGAGACTTACATTCTGTGAGAAAATTCAGACGCACTTTCAAACACACTGAGATATTATGCAGAATTAAAAGTCAAATGAGGCAAGTTAAACAACTCACAAAGCACTAGTACTAGCAAGCAGTAAGTATGAGTCTACCATGTGAATCAGTGATTTAAAAAAACATGGATTACAGGGCAATGTAATGAAAGAATCACAAAATTGAAAATATGAAATAATTCAATTGACATAATATCATGAAGACCATTAGTATAACAAAAACAGGGGCTTAAAAATCAGTTAGCTGCTACTTTGAAACATTTGTGTGCAGGTCAAGGGAACTGGAAGAAACAATTGTACACTTTACTCCTTTCTCTCCTTATTTTCTGCCTCTTCCTCCCTTCCCACCTCTCCTCTCCCACCTCCCCCCTCATGAATGAGAATACACCTGAGGACCCTCCTGTTTGTCTTTTTCCTCCTCTTTTCCAAACTCATAATTGTCAAGCAAGAAGCTTTCCTAGCTCTACAGGTCTGGGAGCTTGCTAATAACACGTATGATGTATCATATCTCTACAGTGACTGCGGAAGGCGCATGACAATATCCAGAATGCAAAAGGTCTGTTGTATGTCATCACATGAACAAACGCTATATCGCCATCTTGAATCCGAAGGAGAACCTAATTAAGCCACAGAAGATGTGAGACTTTATAGATCACAAACGTGGACAGAACATAAAAATGTTCTACCATGTTTTGTTCCAAGCATAAAGAAATTTTACTTTTCTTTCTTAAGTTTTGTGACAACATACATTTGCAAGTTTAAATGGTTCTATGAGAGTGAAATAGGATGGAGGAGATAATTCTATTAAGAAATGGTAATACATAGTTGAAGTTAAGATTAAAGGTTTACATGTAAGGCTGGAAAAGAATTGCTAAATACTTCATATGTATGCAAACTGAAATGGCTGCATCATGTACCAATCTGTACCTTACAACAAACTTCTTCTTTTTTTTTCCTGGCAGTTTCATTAATCTATTCCTCATGAACCTGCCTCTTGCCAACGCTCTCCCTCCTCTCACCAACCCCTGCCCTCCATCATACCTGTAAACAACAACATTCAACAGACCTACCACTGGAGGAATGAAAATACTGTCAAAAACACCACAGAAATTCATACTCTTGCATTTTATGCAGGCATCTATCTGCTTTACACCGCCATCCTTGACTTGCAAAAACTGCTGTTATCTATACTGGCATGCAAAGACATTGCATAATGCAGCATAGACACAACGTACATTCTAATGCAGTCATAACTGCCAGAGCTGTTTTATATTGCACACAAATATGGGCGTTTTCCTCCAGTATTAGTTCATTTTGCTTCAGCAGTACTATACACACACATACACACTAACTGCATCAGAAGCAAAAAAGTTGAAGGACAGGCCATTTTACTGAGGGCACTCTTCCAAAATAAAATCTTCTCTTCTCTTCCAAATATACACCGGATCGATATTATTTGCACCAGTAATGACTCACAGAAAAAAAAAATAAAGGGCAACAGCAGTGGAAAAGACTGCAGCAGCTGTGAGCAGCTGTGAGAGACTGCAAGCATCGCAAGCTCGGCTAGAGCGAGACAACTCCTTGTGAGAAGCGATGCAGACGATGAAGAACCTCAGATCTCCGTTGCTAATTATGCAGGAGATGAGAAGAAGCAGTAGAGTGGTCTTACATATCTGAAGTAGCATCTTCATCACCATACTAACACGAGAGTTAAACACATGCAGACAAAACAGAGGATAAATTAAAGCCCTCGTGGCAGGTTTGTTCTACTAAAATTTAACTATAGCGAGTGCGTCCACATATTTAAAAAAGCGACTATCAGATGCAAATAGTTCACGGGCAAACTAGAGAGAGATTTTTCAGCCAACAAAAATAGCTCAGGGAAAATGAAAATCAGGACCTATTTCAGGTCAAGACAGTCTTAGAGGCTTGCTATTACCCTGATGAAGCAGCATTTCATGTAAGAGATTAACAATCACCAAGAATCTGGGTTAATTAATACATATCGCTGGTTAGCTGTATAACAGTTCAAAGGACTACTTGTCAAAAGGGAGAACTCAAAAGGAATCTAGTTTCACTACTCTCAGATGGCTGCCAACAAATTGTAAGTAATAAAGACAAACATGAAGCAATGTGTCAACTTTGAGTATGAATCGAGAGTCTAGACAATATCCTCTCCCTTTCCTTTGCTACACTGTCTCAACGAATTTACTTCCACATGAAACCAACAAACAAATGGTAAACATCATAAACCCCTGCAAGAGACTCTTTTTTTTCCCTTTTTGTCTCTGAAACTTTCTTGCAATCATCATAATCAAACAACATGTAGCATTTAAGCTAACTTCACAAGGGGGTAGAAATCACTGAGGAGGTGAACCATAAAATGCCTATCACAACCTCCAGTTTGTCACACCAAGCAGTTTGAAAATGCCACGACTTTGTATTAAAATTCTGCTAAGCATTCACATAAGAATTTATGTGATACAATCCACTAACTTTGTAGCGTTTTACTATGACAAACCAGTGACCCATCCCCTAGGGGAGTGGGTAGGTAGGGTAGGTGGGGTAGAGGCTTGAAATAAACAACTGCTCAAAGACAGTGGCCACTTCAAACAAAAGATAATTTTAGAAAATAACTGAATAAGGAAGAAGTCTTGCATCTCAAACAATTTTGGGAAGAAGTCTTGTGTCTCAAACAATTTTGAAAAGTGACAAAGTACTTCATAGTTGGAAAGTGTTGACATACATTAGAGCTACTGTAAGTGAAAGAATAACGATTCCACAAGGGTGAACAAGAAGCATAGTTCTAGAGGGAGAATGCTGACCATAGCTTTAAAGTATGCAAGAAAAATTTGTGCTTCTGAATGATATACCTCCTTCTTTCATTCCTTCATTTCATTTCAATCTCCTTTGGTTCCTTTCAGAGAGACTCTGGGTTGAAGATCAATGTTCACCATGAGTATAACCATGAGATGAGCACACAGCCAAGATAGAGCAAATACACACAATCACAAATTACACAAACTTAAATGTACACAGGGCATCTACTCAAGATGACATCAGCACAGCAGACTCCAAACAGTGTAAATGAGGGCAGTATTCCAAAGCTCGACAGAGTCACAGATGAATTAATCAGCAAAGAGGCCAAAACATGAAAATGGCAGAAGATGTATACCGCTGTTACATTAAAAGGTCAGGGATATTATCAACATGCACTAAGTGTGTCGAGGCTGCCAAAGTTTTCCCAATGTTCTTACATACTCCAAATTGCTCAGATAGCTTAATGAAGCTTGAGAAGTATGGTTAAAAAGGAAGCTGTGGGGATAGGAGATGCTTAAATGAGTGCCAATCAGATGTGGAGTTGTCCTTATTACCTTCACAACTCTGAGGAGGAAATTAAATGTGATACAGGTGACTTGAACAAGCAGAATACTCAAAACTGCCAGACAAGCCCTCAACTGCTGAGGTTTCCAGCAGTTTTATAGGTGAGAGTGAACTTAAGGAAACACTTCCCTTAAATATTTTGATGCAGAGGCGGTCAAAGTTCACACCCAGACCAAACAGAACAGTCCCTTACATCTACCAATAAATCCGTGACTAAGCAAACATGGCATACCATATACACAAGCTTTTACATGCTTTGATGACCTTATCAAACTGGTCAAATTAACTACTTCAGAATACTGCAAACTGTTGTTGATGGCTGTTTACAGTTCAACCAACTCTTCGTGGTCAAAACTAGAGATGGCCTGCAGTGACAGTAGCAACTGAAAATTGTAGATAGTGACCATGGCAGTACAAATGTAGCTTTTATTAACACGACCATCGAGACAACTCTATAAAACTTACTATGTGGGGGGAGATAAAATTTTGCTGTGAACTTGTGTTCGAAAGGAAACACCCCTGGCAGGGAATACAGCACAAACACATCGTATTTATTTCTCTGAGATGTACAATAAGTCACCCTTCCTTGACCTCTCTGCACCTCTTCCTCCTCTTTCCCCTCTCAATCTCTGATCCCCTGGTCTCCACCTCCCCAAACAGCCCCAATCTTTCCACCAAGCCACTATAAAACCTAAAGAACTTTCCCATGTAACATCAGATATTCTAGAGTAATAGATCTCGCTGTTTGACGGCAGCTGAGAAGGGGAAGTGGGGAGAGAAACTGGTTTCCATCGCATTTTGATACGTCGGAACCAGTTCACATACGGGACTATACGTCCCTTTTTAAGAACTTAAACCAGTGTCTGCATGACCGAAATATCCCCTGTCGAGATGGTTAATTAACTGCAACAACTGTGGTCAGTTTGTAGCATTACATGTGAAAGTGGTCGGATGCCTTTCTTGATCACTCACACCCACCCTATTGAATCACCTTCTCAAGGTCACCTCTTCCATTTGTATCCTTCCAACATTCCAAAACGTTTTAAGATGTAGTCCACAATAGGAACTTTGCAAATTGGTGACACATCTTACAACTTTCCCCTGATTAACGGCTAAGGAAAGTTCCTTCTATCACATTATCTGGTGGAATAATATACCATGCCAGTAAACAAAATCACTTCCAACGATTCCTGACAATTTCTAATTTTGAACAAAACCGAACAAATTTCTTTTGCACTATCCTTCATTTGACCTTCGCACAGTATCTTCTGTGCATGTAAACAGCCACTAGAGTATGTTTATGCTTCACATGAAAATTCTCCCAAATTGACACACATCAGCCTACAGTAGCTCGTCTGTATAAAGGTACCCTCATTTTCTTTTGAATTTTTTTTCATAATGGATTTTACGAGAAATCAATAATCCTGCAATTATTTGATAATAAACTTTAGCAACTGGCTAAGAATAGACTACACACATGAACCATGTGCATAGGAAGCAAAGTGCAATAGAGGGAGAAAAAAAGTGCAGCCATAACATGGGGAACAAATGCAGTTTTGAGATATATGTTGGTGTATTTCAGATTGTTCCACATCACAGTGGGGGAAGCAAAGCAGAACTGTTTATTGCTACTAATGACACCTTATCAACTGACTAGCTATCAATCATTATATCTACCACAGAAGTTACAGTACATCTCTACTTTACTGCCTCACATGAAAAGAGCGTTTTTTTTTTTTATTTCTTAGGAATAGAGGTTTCAATGGATTTTTTTTTTTTAATTGGTGTCTCTCCAGTATGGAACTAACAACAGTGGGTACAACAAAAATCGTTTGTTCTGGATTAGAACTGGGCTTGCAAACAGCTTGATTCATACCATCCAGCATTTGCACTTAGAAGGAATAGAACCTAGGGGGAAATCCCTCTCTAACAAATTTTTGGGGGAAGGATTTTCAAAATCAGGGAGAGAGTTGACACTTGACAAAGATTCTACTTTGCAATTTATTGTGGAGTATTAACAGTTGAAGCTACGACCTCAGCCGTGGATAAATGTGCTGGATTTTCCCACATACATAACATTTATCTTAGTGCTGGGTTCAGGAGACAAGATTTACGCAATCCCGCACCAGAGCAAGCACTAATACCGTCTTGAATGATCCAACATTCTTGGGAGGGAGGTATGTTACTGTTTTGTTATGTTCGTAAGGATAATCCCCACAATTTCCTGGTGTGAGTATTGCCGAAGCGATTCACAATGAAGAGGTCTTGGAGGTCAAGAGTCATGAAGCAAATCTAGGGTAATGAATTTGATAAATAGAACAAAATGAATAATGCCTCTGGCAATTGGAGGGATTAGCCATCAAAAACACACATTCCTACAAATCAATTTAAGTTAATCAAAAGTTAGAGACCCACCATCTCCGTCTCTCTAGTACATCTTCCTCTCTCCATCTCTCTCCATCTCTCTCTCTCCATCTCTCCAAACAGATCGCCTGAATTCATCTGAGACTCGGAGAGCAGTGTAGATGAGACTAATTAATATGAATCTAACAGACTGTTGTGGATGCTCAAACTCAGACATTAGGGGAAATTTTAACAGACTTTGCAGAGTAAACTGGCACAGATCAATGTTTTTTTTTTCCCCTCTCCCCTCTGTCTCTCTCTCTCCTTCTCCAAAAGCATTCCCTGAGCCTCTCAATCAATTATGACAACTACTACCAATAGAGCATTCAAAACCGACATCGGGGAAATACAAAAATCTGTCAAACAGACAAGAGACCACCAAAAAAAAAGCCTATGTGGAGTAAAAGAAGACTTAAGACCTACTGTATGGAGAGCTGATATTAATGTTGTTCATGTAGTATTTGAAGAAAGCAGGTCGCCTAGCGGGCATGAGGAAGACATGATTAAATTTGTGAGGTGGTACATTGTGTTAAAGATAAAATCTGCCAAGCCAGAAGAAGGCTTTTAACAAGCACACTTCACTGAATACCAAACAAGATGGGGGAAGGGGATGTACATTTATATACCTGGTTTGGTTACAAACAATTCACTTACCTATAACTACATAACAACAGGCCAAGAGTCCTAGTAACCTTTAACACTACCATTTTTGTGCGCCATACTGTCTAATACCAGACTAGCACCTCATCCTCATCCTATCTACCACACTGAAGTGGTAACAGTGTAAAGGTCTAGAGACATTTCTATTGGTGTTGAGACAACTAAGTGAGGAGTAACATTAATATGCCTGTAATTTCAGAAACAAGCAATGCAACTAAAGAACTTCATGCACTGTACATACAGTGACTCACAGATCTGTGTACACATGCAGTCGTCATGCTTGACTACCATACTAAAAGAAATAAAAAATCCATTTTGGAATTTCTGGTTTTGAGCTTGTTTCTAATTTTCCTTATGACAACTTTCCTCTCTCTTACACAGAACTAGCAACAAATATTAGTTTCATTTTCAGTTTCATTATGTACCATATCTGCAATTACTTTAACTCAGACAGGAGGCACCTTGTTTCATTAATATGCATGGCGATAACTTTGGAGAAAAAAATATGTGAATTAGAAAATGAACATTTAGTCAAAAATTTGTTACAAATGCATGAAGCTATCACATGCCCAGACACAGAGTCGAACAGATATGCATTTCCAATGACAGCCTCTGTGACAAGTTATTTTTAGACACTAACAGGCAGAGTTGCTCATCGAGCCGGGCAGCTATTAAATTTCTGCATAAATCCGTCTACAGAGAATGAATAAAAGTCCAAAGATATGTTATCGACCTTACCTCTCTAACATTCTGACATTAGATAACGAAAGACTGGTGAACTGTTTTGGCTCTAACATCTTTCTCTATTTTACTTAGAAGGGGGCACCTACAAATGTTTCAAGAATGTAAGACTAGCCACAGGCTGACCCTGACAGTTATTTTGTGATTCTAATGACCTAAAAATGGTTTGATCTTTCATGTAATCTCTTTTCTTCTAATTAAACTCTCCTTCGCTCTCTCCTCTGATGTTCACTCAGAGAGATGGCAGACCTGGGTTTTGGATGGGGCACCTACTTTTTTTTTACTTGCCTTTTAATTTGCTCATTTGATTTCACACCTTTTTCCTTCCGCATCTTTTTGGTATCTCTCTGGAATATTTATTTCGGGTTCCATCAGATTGGAAAACAGCAGCTATTGAGTGCAATGGCAATCTAACTTGGGGATTACCGGTAAATTCCTCAGATGGAGTAGGTGATGCGAGTTAAAACGTTGCCATTTTCTGATAACTCTATCAGTATCCAGTATCCACGAGGGATATCTCCAATGCAACCAAGGCAGATGATACTTTAAACGACTGAGTTGATCTACCACATCTCTTCTCAGATTAATTTTCCACAACATTCTGCTAACACCAACCACAAGTTTACTATTTAACATTGTGTCATAAGGAGGCAGACACTACGATCGATCAGGCAAACAAGTCTGCCAATACTGAGGGAAGTAACAATTAATTATATGCATTCTTTAGTCATTCTGTAACTTGTATGTCACATTATTGTCCTTTTGGCAGTCCATACATCCCTTTTTTATGTATGTGCACTAAACTAATTCAATTTGGATAGGTTGAGAATATGTGTGTGGACAGTTCAACATGGCACTGTTACTGTATCAAGAGAAATATGTGACAGTGCAGAAACTTCATAACCATTGCCAACTGACTCTTCATTTATTTATCTCTCAGTTCATCTATAGTAATCCATGCAAATGTAAATTGCACATCGAGACATCAAATACATCGTCCGCTGCCGATCTCACTGTCTAATTAGATTGCTCAATGCCAAAACCTTCATCAACTTATACCAGGAACAAAATATAAAGCTCTCTCTCTGATCAGGGGCACATCACCAGAGTGAGACAATTAGTGAACCTAGACCATGAACGAGTCACACCAGTCACTGACTTTGAACCACGGAAAACGCTGTCATCGCTGCTGGTCCCCTGATGTTGGTTTCTTGTTTCGTGCTGGTGCTGCCATGTGCGGTTGCAACTTGACACTCGCAAATTCAGCCACTACTTGTAACGAACAGTCTGGCAATTTGTGTAATCTACAAAAGGGAAATTCTATATCTCTAGATGGTAGTGATGAGCTTCTACGATGAGGAATGATTATGTACATTTTTTCAGGCCACTTTATGATGACTCATTAGTCACTGCAACTTCAAACCAATTGTCATCACCAGGGTGGAATTCTCCTACACCAAAAAAAAAGACAACAACGCCGGCCCAATGGATGCACTAAAACTGCGGTTTGCACAAGCAACCTGTGCAGACAATCCTAATACTAATGTAAACAAGGGCAAACCGCCAGCAGGCACAGAGTTTTCCCTGCGACGAAAGTTGCCGGAAGTGAGAGTGAATAGCTGGCCAAGCAAATAAGAGGCTGGGAACTGGGGCAGAAATTTCCTGACAGAGAATACTGAGTCGATGAACCGTCCACGCAGCTGGATAACTCGTGTGCAATTACCTGTGCATTAGGATGAACCTCGTGTGATGGCCATGGTTGTCATCAGTTAATGCATACATGCATGCACAGAACTGGCGATGAAATCTCTAGATTTAAAGTTTTACAAGTAGAACAATGGACCTGCTTGTGCTTGATATGTTACGATAGTTCTCCCAATTAAACACAAATAAGCAATGGTTGCACTGACAAACCTGATGTACATTTAACGTACTATCAATGGCCAAGGGAAGCTTTCTGTATTGGCCCTAAATTTTAGAGTACTGATACCTCAAGATGTTTTCAAAGATATCTCTGAGAGTTTTTTAAGTTCCGAAATGTTATCAGTAAGTGAATGTCCACAAATCGCAAACCTTCTCTGGTGTTGGTTAATTACAAGCGAGTCAGCGACCTGAATTTTGTCTCAGCAAAAAATCAACTCTCCACGGTACTACAGTCATATACGGTGCCAATAGCAGCACTCAGGTTTTTAGGTACGCTTGTCACAGTAGATGGGAGTGCATTTGTTGTGCTGGGACTGGTAAGTGGGGAGAGAAGTAAATACAAGAAAACTAATACTGTTTGTTGCACACAAAGTATATGGCATGGGAATCTACACCAGAGGCGACAACAATCAGTAATCTAGTCTACTTTGGAATCCAGAAATGACAATCATTACGAATCACTGACTACGTCATCATCGAAACCAAACCCTTTGGCAGATTCCGTGTATTTTCTTGTTGTTTTCTAACAGTTACTTTTTTCCTGATAGATACATCTTAAGTCTTCTGTTCATTCCCTATGCTAATCATACCTCCTTCCCCTGACTTTAATTGCACCGGCACTCGTCATTACAAACAACTTGCATACTTGGTAATGTCAACTTCTAATCCTATTACAGTAACATCTCCCGCTGTACATGTATTGATTATTGAAATATGCTTCATCAAACATGAGACTACGAGCTAAACTTCAGACGGGGTATCCATCAACTGCCATCCTCAAGAGAGATCTTAATACCAATCCATATATAGAAGCCACTCAAGTAGAGAGTTAATGACTATATATATATACTACACAAATGGGAGACAATATTCACAAACATGTTACTACTATCCACAGTAGCTGAGAATGGTTGTATTGTAAATCAAATTATGCAATGTATGCTGCAGTCTGATTAATACACGGCAAGTTAAGACATGAGTAAATGTTCTGCAGAAAACAGGACAATCAATAGTACAACATGGAAAATATGAACAACTGAGAAGACACAAAGAAGTTTGCAAAATGTGAAGAATTCAAAGCTGCTAATTATAATACAAATTTTGAAGCTTCCTATCATTTTCACATAAAAATCATTTCACTTTTGCGGCGGGAAAGAAAACACCGGAGAGAGATATAAGCAATTTAATGTTTGTTACATTAGTTTTATATACATGTATCACAGTATTTATTTTTGCATCATTCAAAGTCAACTACAAAGATTAGAGAAACACCAAATTATGGTACTGAATTCTAGCTTTGTAAAATGGAAATTTCTGCTACAAAGCCGAAGTAATTCAAATTTAACAGATACAGAAATCAGGCTTTACAAAGCTGTAAAATCTTGCCTTTAATGGGTAAGAGTTGCAAGATACTGTAAACCCATACAGGTGAAACAACACAGTTGGTTCATTGATATACTTTTTGTACAAGATTTTGTCACTACAAATGTTTAAAACATGCATCTTACCATATCCCCGCCCCCACGCTCAGATTCCTCAATTATCCTTCGCTACCTGAAAGTTGCTCAACGATCTTATCATCAAATTCAAAACAATATTCAATACCTTCTTCACATTGCAATATTTCAACTCATCAAGCACTGGCAGTTCAATTTCTCATACTACCTTTCGCTCAAGGGAATGCTACTTAGAGCAAATTTGTGATTGCCAAAGGAAATAAAACTTTTCCTTGATCAGAATTCAGATTTTCATATTCTTTTTTCATGATATGAAACTGCCAGAAAAAAAAAATTTAAGGCCAAATCAGAGCATTGAAGGTGCTGTGCAACAACTTACGCGGACGTCTTAAACTAGCAATGCATTAATATATTAAGCAAGGGCATTAGTATATGCCTATGGTGTGAACTTTAATAATAGAGTACTCTATGTGCAAAATTACCAGCAAAGCCTAGAATTAATCTACTTTTCAAGAATATTCATTAGACAACAAAAGCAAAACCTGTACTTAACATTACCACTGAGGCTAGCAGACATTCGCCTCAATTAAAGAGCTCTGGTATCTGTCTCCAAACCCAGATTTAATTTCCTGGATTACAGTAACAAGCTCGATCCTGTAGAAAATGCTGTCTGAGAGGAAAGCTCCTGTTATCAAATTTCATTGATTACTGATCCCTAGGTAGGAAAATAGAGATGATGAAATAAACATGAAGCACAGTATGTGAGTGCTTTCACTTTTTGCTGATTGTGGCAAATGCTTCAAAATCAAATGTGTAAATAGTGAGGTTGTCAGACATGTTATTTTATTTGCAAATTGTTGCTCCAAAGCTACAGTATAATTTACAACAATAACATGCATTATTCTAATTTTGCAGCATGGCTTCACTGAACGGTCCAAGGTTACCTGAACAGATCGATGGTACATTAGATGAACAGAAAAGTTGTTTCCCCAAGACTCACCGGTGTGTGTATTCATGAATGACCACACACTTGCTTTACACTAATGCAAGTTTGTTCCACCGTGTACAAAACGCATCTGAATAAAGTTCTAGTGGAGCACCCTCTATACCTAGGCAAGGTCTTGTTGGGCATGGTGCTAGAACTTTATTCCAGCACACATTGCACAAGGTTGAACAATGCATAAGTGTAATCAAGGAGTACGTATTGTTATGTATGTCTAAAAAGTAAACGATGGATGATGGTTAACCACCACAGTAGGATATTTGGTCTTACTCCAGTGAGTGTCTTTGTCTTCCGTCCTGAACAGTGGGTAAAAAATTCTGCCAGGACTCATTTTCCTGAAACTGGTTTAATGTATATAAACGATATGTTGATTACACCTGCAACTTACACTGGCATTGCATATTATGTGCCAGCCATCCAAACATACTAAAATTTCAAATACAATACATAGAGTTCCAGGTATGACACTCTAGAAGTCCAAATACAATATTGGAATTACAATACAATTCACTGGAATTACAATACAATACAACGGATTTACAAATACAATCACAAATATTGATACTGAAAAACAGAATTCCCAATGTGGTCACCAGATTGCATCCCCACGACTCACTGGTCAATGAGGGTAATTCACGAGTGACTATACTTAGCGAAACATTAAGGAGGGCGATCCTGAGTATAAAAGGCGTGCTGCTAGAACTTTTATCCAGGTAGTTTACAAAGCTACGTTAACCTATACATAGGTGTTAGCAAGAGGTACATGTATGTCTACGATATGAATTGGGTGGCTTACACCATGTCTGAAGTGAGATTAAGCATCAGAATTAACGTTAAGCTCAGGCAGCACGTCATTGAGACTTCGAATAATTCACCACGTTCCTTTTACATCCAGAAAAAGTTCTGACACTGCGAATTAACCGCAAGCATCTGAAAGAAAAAACACTGTCAAAGTTTCAATGAGTGTATCTTTAGCATACACATATACTGTACGCACATAGTTCATCAGCCAAGGTGTTAAAATACATCTGAAGTGTAAGATCCATCTCAGTTTACAAGGCTAGAATTGCCACGGTTTTGCCTGATTAGAAATTTATTGAATTCCGGCAGGCAACAGCAGTGCTGCAGCCAAGGAGATGAACGGCAGCCATCGTGGTTGTGCGTCCCGGCGCCTCCTCGAGTAGACATCGAGCAGTGACTAATTGACAGTATGTTTTATGGCATTGGACTACAATGTACGTCCATCGTGCTTGTGGTTTAAACGAGGATAAGAAGATGCAACACCAGCTTTAAAGCGCTTAAAAAATTGTAATTAAATCATCTTGGCAAAGCAGATATGCCCGGAATGGCCGAGTGAAATGAGATTGCCCTGGACAATGATTAAGCGGCTATGATGACATAAGAGCCTACAGGCATGATGATGAGGAGAAAACTGCAGTCTACAAAGGATAGTATTGAAACTGTAGGATATCTTGAGGTGAGGTATAGAGAAAATCTGACTGACTGATTGACTGACTGACTGACTGACTGCCTGCCTGCCTGCTTGCTTGCTTGCTTGCTTGCTTTACAAATGGTTGTTTAACTGGCACAGTGTGGAGAGGAGGCCCTTCACTTTGGGATAGGGCAAGGGGGGTGGTGTTAAAGGTAACCCGTATATTACTTAGTATGGGAGAGGGAAATGCATTAGATGTACAAGGCCAGCAAAGTTCAGAATTAGGTTTCTATAGATCATTAACGCTGACATTTCGACAGCGCCTTATTCATAGTCAGTGTAGAGAGGTCCCACTAGTGTAAAATTATGATGAAATGATAATTAACTTTCATTTTCAAATCAAACCTGATATTAGTTTCTGGGCACAACATTGGGACATGCAAGTTGTGCCGATGTATACAGGTACGTCTGGGGTCGGAAATTGAAATATACAGTATTCTGCACAGTCTGCCTCCAAAGGAGTCATAGAATCCTACCACTCACCAAATAAGAGAACATGATAAGGATAACAATTGATCAGTCCAAGTATCGACAGGCAATTCTCTCAATTGGCAGAAGAGACCCTATAGATTCAAATTTTCCATACCTCTACATCTGTGACACTCTTCATGAATAACTCAAATAAACAGTGTTTTCTGCTGACTAAGGCACTCTTTGGTCAGAAATTTCTGCCGATAAGCCAGTCTCTATGAATAATCTTTGCAGAATGCTTGCTCAAGATTCATGTGGAGAATAATGTTGACACAGAAGTTCTAGAAGTCTTACTTGTGAGTATTGTATCTATCCCTTCTTTCATTACTAATTCACACATTATCTACAGTTTTCATTTTGAAGGGTGTGGAACCTTCTCCTCTTCTCCTCTTCCGTCTCTTCCTGTCTGTCGAGTACTGACGTCATACTTGGCAGACAGCCAGAGGTCTCGATACATCATACTGTTCAGTTTTGAAAAGAACATTTCCAAGTCTGAAACAATGAGGGAAAATACCGACACTGCAAAGACCAAACATTTCCAGGCTCAGCTACAATATCAAATGTGCGCATTAAACCTGTCGTGAGTAATCATGACCTAAGACACCTCCTGAGATGGTCTCCCTTGGACTGGTAATTATGTCCAGTGTGAATTTTCACCTGGTGTGAACTGAATGTAAAATCACTGACCTAAAATGGTAGTGTATATCCTATCAGTACATTCATATCAATGTTACCTACACTGTAAATTTGGAGATTGTAACTCCAAGAATATCTAAGCTGTATTACATTTTAACACTGGTAGGTCTACACAATATGAGATTTCATGAGAACCTCTGAAAATAAGAAATGTTGATTGTTACAAATGGTGGCATTTGAATGATAAAACAATACATGTCAAGCAGAGTTCACAAAACTACAATCAGAGTTTATGTAGCAGACACCCATAATCCCACCTAATTCATGAAATACCACTGTTGGTTAGTAGCTCTATTATGACTCAGAAAACTGGCCCACTTATCTTGAACTGTTTGGCTTGCTTGTAAACATGCACAGACAGTTGAGTGTAAAAGCTACTAAAAGTCAGGGCAAACCACCCCTGATGTTTTGGCTTATTTGTAAACATGTGCAAATAATGGTGGATTACAGTCTTTAATTGAAAATACTCTTAAAAGTTTGTCTGGTTTTTGGTTGTATTATGAGAGAGTATTGAAGGAAATTATCGGTAAGCATAGATGGTACACAAGAGGGAGGGTTTAAGGGACTTGAAAACTGTATGTGAAATAGGTGATTTTTATTACCTTAGAGGACAGGTCAGCAGGCTTAGTCCTCTTTATGCAAAGAATGAACTGACACAAAAAGGATAGTCCTGCAAAGATGCAAAATATCAATGACACTTCTTTTGCAAACCTGACGTGTTGCCATGGAAACCATCATGAAGTTATGAATTATCAACAGTGTGAACTATCACAGATGATCAGGAGAGTACATAATTCCGGCCATGACTGGTCATGGCCAGTGAAGGACAAAGATTACACAATTTTAGACCAAAACTGTTGGGTAACATTTCAGATGGTATAGTGCCAGAGCAAACTGCAAACACTGCCCCTGTTCCCGGTGATGTGCAAAAGTGTTGCTCTAGTCAAATATGAGGGGAGGACTGGAGAAGCATGTTAAGGATAATTATTGGAAAATGGTAGGTCTATATACAAGTGATGTAAAAGTTGACTGTTAAAGAGTGGGCAAGGGGTACCAGGAGATAGCATACCAATCTGGGTATAATGTGGGGTCGAAAAGTTGGGAACCAATGTCTCCGACGCACAAAGTACTTATGAAGGGGTCCTCTAACTTCCAAGCTGCACACTGGAAACTGACAGAGCCATAAGGGAGATTCAAAACATTCTCGACCTGAAAAGATGAAGCACAATACACCACTCAAATTTCTTCTAGATAATAGGCACACCAAGCCTAGCCTGCAGTACTTGGTGATCGAAGTGCTTGACCATCAATCATGGTGAAGCCGGAATACCATTGCAGTGGCTAAAAAACTGTACCTGTTTACATTTGGATTTCAAAATCCTTTCTGGAATGTCGGTGCAGACTGAAATAGTTTTAACTGTCTTGGTCTTGAACTCCATGGTAAGGGTCAGCTTACCATGCAATAGTGCATATTGGATGACCAAGTGGGAACTGTTTAAGTTTCCTTTTCCCCAGGTATGGTCCACTCTCCTGTGTGCAATAACTTTCAATTAAATCGCTTTTGATGTAAGTTGTCACAATCGTCAGTCACACGCTGTCCATTTGCCTCAAGTTATTAAGAGAGTGACATTTGTTCAGTATGGCTATCTGCTCAGAAATGCCAAAGGACATGGACCTACCAGAAAATAGTGAAAGTGGGATAGCTAACTCTTGCAACTCTCTAACATCATAGGGTACAGATTTTCCTACAACCAAAATAGAGATCAGTGTTTAGAAGTCAACAAAAGTCATTAGACATGAAATACTGTGACTGGCAGAGTAAATGTAGAGAGGAGTATACTGAGAGCAATTTCCTGTGAAAACAAACCTGAAAGTACAGTTTACATCAACTGTTCAATGATCAATACCTTTCTTGTGTTGATTCTTTCCTGGTCAATGACTTACTTAAACCTTCACCTCTCCTCAAGTCCCTAACTGTGCCTTATGGTCTTTTTCATCTGAAGCCACTCACACAAAATTCCTCTTCACCCTCTGCTACCTTTTGGAACGTTACCACCAACCTCTCCTTAACCTGATCCTCCCCCTCCCCCCTCTCCCTCCTAATTATCTCTGACTTCATCCCCTTCAACCTTGTTCAACCTTTCACACTTACTTAGGCTTTCATTGTGAACTTCAAATCCCTCTGGCACCTCCATAGCGACCATAACGAACCTCTTGAACCACCTCAATCCCTTATAATCTGCTACCTCTCTTCTCTCATCCCTAACCCCTCCTTCTCTTTTTTCCTTCTCCACAATCTCTTCTTCCACGTTCCCTCTTTTTCCTTCTCCATCTTCTTTATCTACCCCTTTTCTCATCACCATCCTCCATCTCCTTCCTCTCCAGGATTTCTTCCACTCCTGTCTGAGTATTCATCCAAGCATCCCAGTTTCCCTGAAGTTCACACCTCTCAGTCCACCAAATAAAATGTACCACAGATCCAGAAATGCAAAAGCTCATTTTGTAAGTGGATCCGATGAGTGTCTATCTACCATCCCCACTAATCACAGCATATTACTGTCTCTCTAAAAAGGGGCCAATTCCTAAATGTAGGACAAGCTGCTTATACTTCTCCATGTGAAATTGCAAATACTGTCTTGTTTCTATGTACTCACCACCATGAAATGTATAAACAACTGCTAAGCATAGTTTCACTTTAAACAGTCTCAATAATTCTAAGCATGAAAGCGCTGAAAGTCAATGAAGCTTGAGCCCAATTCACCCTGGTTTATTTCCACTTGTAGTATCAAAAATGAACCCAATAACAAGGTACCACTTTTTCCCCCTTTTTTTTTTTCTTTTTTCAGCAACCCAATCTCCAAATGTATGTTTTACATGAGAAAAGCCTTATTTATGTACATAGACCCTTCCTGATTTAACGCAAGACAGAGCCTGTGGTTTGAAACGAACCACATGAAACAATTCAGGGTGTCAAACCTAATACAGGATTCAAAACAGGAGGGTTACGATTAATGGAGGTAAAGGAGATTGTGTTTGAAGTTACCGCCTGCTGTGACTTGCACTCTTTTGGGTGGTAACCAAATTGCATTCTGAGATTGAGAACTGCACATCGTTGAACAGGAAATTTGCAAAAGGGAAACATAGTCCTTCTTGGCAAGTGCTTCAATGTGTCGTCTTATGTTGAATATGTGAGTGTGAATCCCTGTAACTAACAGGTGTGGGTATTCAATAACTCTACTTTACCCTTGGTCACACAAATGTATTGTTTGATCTCACCCAAAATGCATGGAAACAAAGTCCCAGCACTACAACACCCCCGAAGCTTAGGTTTGACCTCATTGGGTTGAGCATCAAAAGGTCAAACAATGCAATAGTGTGATCAAGAGGTACGTGTAGGCCTATATGTCTATCAGTGTGAATGATCCTAACATTTCTCACGCATGGGGCCCTATGAAACAGATCTACAGACACGGGAATCAAAACATGAAGAGCAGCTTACAAGAGGATAAATTGTGAAGAAGATGGCAGTCCATTTTGTGTCTGGTGTTTCCAGCATGGTACTGAGATCTATAAGGCAATATTTGTATGGAGGCAGGTAAATGACGTAGATAGGTGGTACCAATAGTTGCTGCTTTTCCTTCTAGGAATAAAATGTTAATGAACAGAAACTGCTTCATGTTTAGGCCTACACCTAGCATCTTATGGACTCCCCACAACTCACTAGTGTGGGTATTCACGAGTGNNNNGGCCTAGCCCGCCCTCGTAGGACACTGTTTTCTTGAAGTTTTTGCTCTTTGAAAATCCCCTTTTGATAATTTTGTGGCCAACCATTGCACCACTGATGCTTCCGAATTCAGGATCAATCTATGGGCTTATTCTTACAGTGTACTGTTACTTGCAGTCATGGTATATCTACTGACTTCCTTTATCTGGAGATAAAAGACAGAAATATAGTGGCCAAGACCAGAAGGAAAGCAAGTCAATACAACAGTGGTGAAAACGGATACCACTGCCAAAGAAACTACACACAGGTGATTCACAAAGGGAGAAACTACTAGATCACAGCACATTATAAACCAATTTCTATTGCCCTCTTTATGTCACTTTTTCAACCCATTTGACATGTGATCAGCCAGCCCTCCCTCCATTGAGCCCCTCTTACCAACATAAATTTTGACACGGAGTCATCAATCAATCAGCAGACTTCACTAACCCAATAAAGTAACCAACCTAAGCCATTTTGATCCTAACTTAAAGGGCA
Source organism: Stichopus horrens (assembly GCA_009801055.1). NCBI lineage: Eukaryota > Metazoa > Echinodermata > Holothuroidea > Aspidochirotida > Stichopodidae > Stichopus > Stichopus horrens. The sequence goes on from VJOZ01058860.1 coordinate 28,127, forward strand.
TTTTCAATATACCAACATGGCATA
>VJOZ01058941.1:0-14708 GCA_009801055.1 Stichopus horrens
ATATATATATATATATAGCACTGTAGAGTATATACAGTATATACACTACTAACAGTATCCAGCAAGCAGCGACATCTGTAACCCTAATTAGTACACTGTGCAGAACACTGTGTGGGTATGCAAGTCCTTGACAGTTAATGACTTGTAACACTACTGAGGATCATTTCCATTATTAGCTATTGTCCTTGATGGCTAAGGACTTGTTAACACTGCATAGCGTGGCTTCGCAATTTGTTCGTTTCTGTGTTTGAGATGCAGATCGCGGCTCCGGTATGTACAGTAAACCCTCTTAACGCTTTTATACCGTAGCAAATTAAATACAAAAATAATGAGGAATTTTTGATAATTCAGATAATACATGACACAAAGTTCTACCACTTAGAGACCATTTTTTACTGAAATTAAAATGACAGTAGCCTATTGTCAACTTTTTTTTCCTCCCAAGAAAAGTTTTTGCAGCAGGGAGTGGAAATTTGTTAGGAGGGAAGTCACTACTTAATCCAGAAGGTGGCAATTTTCATTCACGGGTGTTCTGCCTCCTAAAGCTGTGTTTACTTGGGGGATTGCATAAAGAATTCTTGTGTTTTTCGACCGAAGAGCAAATTGGCACTTGGATTGCAGAATACAGAGCCCTGCACATGAGGAATGCAGAATGTGGAACAAATTGTCAATGTCAAACGTTGATGTAGGACACTGCTTACTGGAAGATGAACTACTTGGCTGGTTTATAGAATGCGAATTCTCTCTGCATTGAGAGTTCTGCCCCTCGCTTTCTGCTAGTCCACGTGCCAAATAAAGACAGCTTCAAACCGCCATAAATAGAGTCATCAATGACTGTATATCCACCACAAAGCTATTCTATTTCCATGAATATAACACGTTGATCATACAGTACTATTGAAAAAGAAACACTACGGTAGGTCTTCGATGCCGACAGGAATCCTTCTAATGGACACTACTGTTTTGGATCCTCAAGCATCATCCATCAATGCCCCAGTTATTTTCAAATTCTTTATTATACTTTTTCTAGTCATAAAAGGACATCATTTTTCAAATTCTTTTCAAAAGACATAGATTTTCATATTTTGACATTTTTGTTTATGGTAAGACCACCTTTTTGCTTTCAAGCAACATTCTGCCCTGAGCCATCCATCTTTGGAGACACTTCCAATTCCCAAACGACCCTCCCTCATTTTTTTTTTTTTTTGACAGTGCTCGATTCCCCAAAGCAACGCAGCTAAGTAAAACAGCTCTTGAGGGTTTCATTAAACACAACAGCTGATACTCAGAAATTAAGACGAAAAATTGATCACTGCTTCAGCTGGCTTTAAAAGTTTCCCTTGGCCAAAAACATGCTATGATGCCTTTATGTAAACAGGAGAGTCTTTCAATCCTGAAACACTAATAATTTTTGGCATGCCTACGAGGATGAAGAAAAGTTTCTCCTTCCAAACATTCTCTCACAAAGGTGGGATTAACGAGGCAAAGCTGTCACAATCAAGATGTTATCTCAGATAACCGACACGCCACAGAATGATTCATCATTATGCAATCACTGCAACGGCCAATGTCGGCGTGTTGTACCGTCATTGATGTTCGAGACGTGATGTATGCCTTGGAACGGGTAGCACTTTCACAAAAGGGCAATTTGCTAAATTCGAAGGATGCACCTCAGTAATGTCATTCCTGGTACTGCTGTCCTTATGTGTTTGTACCAGAGAGCAAACCTGCGTGTACAAGCTTCTTTTCACAAGGGAGTTCCAATCCACCATTAAAACGTGACAATTCCCTACGACTCAATGGTGCATAGGTAACCAGGGGGAACTACACATATCCTTTACTTACACTTATGCATTGTTTAACTGTGCTAAGGTGCACCCGAATACATTTCTAGCACCTTGTCCTCTACATTGTCTAGACCTATCCTCACATCAGCTTTAGCTCTTCTCTTCGTAGTGTAAAACGTTACATTAGTGTAAGTGACGGATGAGCACATATCTACGAAAGGAGTATTAACAAACATGAAACAATGAAAGACAACTACGTAAAAACTGAAAACAAATCAGATTAGGGGTAGCAACAATTGTGTCAAAAAGTCTTACTCAAAGGATATTCCACCAATGGTGACATGCCACTAACTTCATTCCCTGAATGTGAATGTACGATGCAAAACTTACTTGCAGCCACTTTGGATGGAAGGAAAAATGTTTTTTTATGCTCTACTTGTCTTAACTTACGAAGAAAAGTCTGGTAAGCGTGCTCTCATCCATCTGCCTACCTTTAGGCATTGATTGACACATGAATTTACGACAAAACAGCCACTTGCACTCAAAACAGTGTCATGAATATGGACAGAGTTGATGACTATCTCCAAAATATGAACAGACGTTTGCAAAACAATATCCCATGTGAGCTGAACAGTCTTGCACTCAAGCATACCCTTCCACAAGAGTAAACACCCTCAAAGAAAAAAAATTAACTGATAAAAAAAAATGCAAACCAAACAAGCACTAAGCTCTAAGCAAGGGAATCATCACGCCCCTCTCAATCTGACAGAAACCAACCTTTTGGCAGCAATCTTTATTCCCAGGGGAACTCCCTGTACCTTCGTCAAGGTGACGTGGATCATCCCGGGAGAGTTGGCGTTCTTGCCCTCTGCCTTCTCCCTGAATATCGTCAGCCTGAGAGGCGAGGACGGATTGAGGAGGGCCTCCCTGGCATTCAGATGGGGAATGTCTTTCACGTCAACGTCGTTGACCTGTCGAGAGAGGCAGAGCATCCAGATAGTGTTCATCCCTGGGTGAATGATTACGTTTTATGATTTGGATGTGTATCGGCATTCAAATCGGCTCGTCTTGTACGGTATGAGTACAATGGATGAAAAAGAAAGAAAGAAATTTCAGTGTTCGCTTGAGGGCTAGAGGATGTCTTGCCTCTTATCCAGTACAGTATCCTTGATATTGCAGACACATCATATATGACTATTACATCAGCCTGACCTAAGATGCTGCACCTTCCTCTTTATCTGCTGCGCACAGCTAGACCTCACAGAGAGGTTGCAAGGATGCTCCCCTGTATCCAGCGACGAGCAGGGCACATCCGTGGGTAGAACACTGAAGGTGGGCAGGTTGGGTCCTGGAACAGAAATCGCAAAACTTACCTGGGTTGGCTACTTCTGTACCATGCTAGTAGGGTGACTTGGTAAAGTTGGCCTTTGACCTTTAACCTTTAACCCAGATGATACAATTGAAAGGCTACTTCTACTCCAGACTACCGCCCCCAATCCTCCCCTTTTCAGCTGTTGCCTAGGGCCATGAAAGTGATGAAGGATACTACCAGGAGAAATGACCTTACATGCAACTGGTAGAAAACATTGTTTGTTATTCACTCTGCGACCTCATATCTGGGTCAGGTCAGGTAAGGTCAGGTTGACAACTATCTTCCCTGAGTGCAGGCTTTGCCGCTTGGAGAAAACAAAAAGTGACGGTAGTTAACCGATTTATGAATTTATCATAAAGTAATTACTCACTTGCACAATCAGATCTCCAGGCTGTAGTCTCTTGTCTCTATGTACTGCTCCTTCCGGAAAGATTTCCTGGACCACGATGCCGATCTGCAACAGGTAAAAATGTAGAAGCACATGCAGTATATCCACACATGTCACTTGTTACAAACAACAAGGAATTTTAAGCCCATAACTTACGAAGGGGTGTTTTGTAAGTAACCAAAACAGCCAGAGCTCAGTGACAATTATGAAGAGGAAAGGAGAAGAAAGAAAGGGTGAACTCATCAGACTAATGAGCCAGGTAAATGTCAGTATGGTTGTTGTGCTGAGACATGTAAGTACCATAAATAATACACACTTACCAGTGGGGTTTCATTTCCTCCTACAAATGCCATCCCTAATTCTTCTCCGGGTTCTCTCTCAATCTCAATCGTTGTGAGACATCCATCCTTCAGAGGGGCCTTCGGGCCGACTGCAACAAGAAAGAACAATTTGGCAATCAGTTTTTTTTTTTTACTACACGTTATAGTGAGAAGAAATCACAGACATACATGGAGACAAACAGCTGGACAAGTAGAATTATTGATGTGCTGCTTAAAAACATAAGAGACAATATGTGCAGCAATATACAGTTAAAATGTATACATACAGTTTAATGTCATGATAGAGACCCAGTTGGTGTTGGAACAGTATGTTCATGCTACAGTATGTTTTCATGGCCAACTTTGTAGCAAGTTTAGTTAGTAGTACATGAGCAATGTGACTTCCCCACAACTCAATGGTGTAGGTACTCATGAGTGACTATACTTACAGTACCCATTGCTTCACTAATGCATTGAGACTGTGCAAAGTGCTATTGAAATCTATTCTGACATCACACCCGCTAAGCCTACAGTAGGCTCACCCTTGTAGGGCTGAAGGATGTGAATAACATGATTGTTTATACATATTTATATCTGATACAGTGTACTAAATGTACATGATGTGTGTAGCTACGAGAGACAATGCATCAACAGATGATTTTTTTTCTTTTCCTGGGAAATGAAAAAACTCCAGATATCGTATTCATGCAAATAACAGAACATTAGTCAATGCAACGACTGAAAAGGATCATCTTTCCTTTTTTTTTCCTTCCTTACAAATATAGAAAACTAAAAATACTTCATTACTTATGCCAATATCTGAAGATCTTTCCACAGTCCGTTGGTTGGCAATACCGCTAAAAATATGAACCAAAGCCGAGAGAGAGTCATCAAAATTTCAAGACCTCCTCTGAATGAGGCACAGTGGTATTGTATAATTAAAAGTGTAATTATAACTTCCAGACATCTGTGACAGGGGACAAAACGCACGACGTCGAACTCCATTCAAGTTACAACGAGCAGGTCTACCAATCATACCAATCGGTCAATTTCAGCAAATTCGAAGTCCAACAAAGAGACAGCCAGTCATTAAAGTTACAGGAAGCAAGGCACGTAAAGAGTCATGACTGAAACTAGTGTGGTGAGTACTGCTACATAGAACGAACTTTGTGAGCGGGATAAATCTATGGCATTAAAATCCATGTCCCTGGGCTAGTACTATGGGAGCAGGAGAAATCTATGGTATTCAAGTCTGTGTCCCTGGACTTACAGTAGGTTGCATACATACCATATTGACTAGATAAATATGTAGCATACTGTAGACCTACCACTAACCTGTGGGTATCTGTTTTTGTTCAGCATGTTCAATAAAACACCATGCAGAGATGTGAGTTCACGATACTCAAAGACGAGTATAATGCTCATTAATGGGTTGTATCTACAGTAAGGCGCTGTATTTAATGTGATATACTCCAAAATCCACATTTAATCAAATCAGGGTGCAGAACTTATGGTTCAGAAATGAGGTCACATTTAAAGAGAGCATTGGATACATGCACTGTACATTACAGCATATATATTGTATGAGCAGGTCCACCAACTATACAGCATAGTACTACCAAGGATGTTGGTACTACAGACTACAGTATAAAATGAGTTCACATGTTCAGAGTGCAGCAAATATGTGGAGACAGATAAGAGATCCACTCACTAGATCGATACTTTATCCTTATCATGTTCAACATAAATTACAGATTGCAGCATATTCTACAGTTTCTTTAAATTCTTTCTCTTATCCGGGCAAGAGAGGGAGATTTACACTTGCAACGTGTCTGTAGGCCACCCAGTAGAGAAAAGAAACTTCCAGATGGATACTGCACATGCACACCATATCGTAACTATGACAACTGCATTCATATCTTTAGAGATTAAGTTAAAAGTCCTCTGGGCAGATCACTGTTGGAAAGAGAAAGTAGTCAAATCCATGAGAAAGGAAAGTCACAATTTTTACAACTTGCTTGAAGTCAAAAACAAGAACTCCAAATATGTTTGGAATTTAATTACTTTTCCATACATGTGTAGAACTTCAGAAAGCGTCAGATGGTAAATTTATAGCTGGCACTAGAAAAAGCAACAACAAAAAATCAAGAATCATAGAAAAGAATCAAGAACCATAAGAACCAAAAGAACCTTGACACGAATGTGAAGTGTCTTTTACAGTAAGTGTCTTTTTATTATCTATGATTTATGGTACATATGCACTTAGCTCTATATGTACATGATTTACTGCAAGCTAGGTGAGAGTGAATTTTTAGTGCACTGTAGTACAGCATTTATGCAGCTCGGTACAGTCCTTCACATGTCCATGTTTTTACAATCTACTGCAGACCAGTATGTTCAGTGCATGTTCATCAGGCCCATAGCCAGACTAAACAAGTTGGGAGGGTAATTCAAAGTTTTGCCATTCTGGGAGAGGGGTTGTCAGTCGGGTGTCCTCCTCTCCTTTGGACAATTTTTGCCTTTCTCAAAGGTTCTAGATGCAAAATTTTGCGAGATTTCCATCTTTTCTTCCTGTATGTTTACTCCAAAAACGGACCACCTTTTATTGCCTGATCAATGTTCACACAGTAGTTACATGTGAACATTACAGCTAGTAGCGTACAGTAGATACTGCAGTCCCCATCTAACAGTATATTTAACCAAACTATTTTCTAGTGTCCCAAATGAGGTATATACTGTATGTTCATGAATCCTTATATTAATTTCTTTTTCTCTCTCTCTCTTTTTTTTCAATTGTAATTTTTCAGTTTCTTTTTGCATATTGTTTTGTTATTCACTTCTTTTTTTTTTTATTTTATAGGGCAAAGCTAAATGATCTTCTCAGTCAGTAACAGGGGTTTGAAATTGACTTGAGAGTGACAGGAAATAGGTTTGACTTCTCCAATAAACAGAAGCAATGAAACTGGTGCATGTACAGTAGTGCAATCCGTGTGCCACAACATGAGTATTGGCACAGGTACTGTACAGTATGATCTCAAGTTCAATGACCACTAGTGACAGTAAATGATAAATTTCTAGCCATGTCTATTAGGCTTGGGTGACTATAAAACTTCGACCAAATTTTCAGAGTATTCGACTCTACAAAATCATCGGCATTGACCACGCCTAATGATTACCATACAGACTACTGTCTACTGTGCCTACAGAACAACGTTTGGATGTACAATTCAGTATGTACACCGTGCACTGTACCCAATATCCCAAGACACTTTGATCAACCCACATGACTCACAAGTCAAAGAACATACGAAGTATTAAAGTCTACAGAAACACAAACAAGAGTGTCGTGATTGGCAATACAAAGTAACAATGAGGAGCATGAACAGAGCAAACTTGTACCAAAACACTGCACACAGCAACATAGACAGTATGACCAGACCATTCACACAGATATTTGCTTTTTAAATGACAAACATAAAATTTGTTAATCACAGTTCTCTAACTTCTCTTGATCGCTGGTCAATGACCAAACAATTCGTCAAAGATTTTTTACTGGGACATCAGCTAAGTTGTGATCTAATTTATGTGTGCAGTATATTATACATGATACAAAATGTCTGACTCCCAATCTGCAAAAATTATTAACAATTTCTGTACATGCAAACTCCATGAGAAACAATTCAAATGGATGGAAAAATTTTTTTCAGATACATTAGAATGCGAATTATTTTTCCGAGACAAGTTTCACATGGCTTACTTCGACACTTAAACCAACAAGTTCTAAAAAGAATCACATGATTTTAAAACTTCAACTTCCTTTGACCCTGAAACATCCAACTTGCAGCACTGGTGTACATGTATACAACTGCAGTCCTGCAGAGGTGGCTGTTTTCCAAAACACTTTTATTTCTCACTTTACAAACTTTGTGATCATCAACAAAAGGAGAGCTCCACAAACTACTGTAAATTAAGCCACAACAATTAATTTGAGCTAATCGAAAGAATTTGACAGTAGCGATGTCGCGCTTCAAGACAAAGCGATGTTTTTCGTCAACAAACTGTTGCTGTTTTCCTCCCTCTGAACGCCACACATTTTGCTGGGAAGCTTGCTACGGTTGATCTGCTAAAGCATCGCCATGGTTACAGTTTTCACAATTATTGGTCCTTTAACTTCTTCATCTTTTGATACTTTTTCAATTTGACAGATCATTCCAGATGGGTGGATGCATCTGTTATTGATCCCAGTTCCTGTGTCCAGGGTTGTATCGCATGGCAAAACATCAGGTTTTTACCTTTAAAATTGTTGCAAACAGATCTGCAGTGTAACAATTCCAGCTTGTGATGAATCTACGGCACACTGTACCTCAAATGAGTTCATTCCCACACGACACCACGGGAAGTTAAAGATACACGCAACGGCATGCCACAATCAAGTCACACACGGTGCAGCATTACATGTACCAAATTAGCTCTGTGAGGGATATGTGTTTGTAATCACTGAACCCTTTAACAGAAGAATTCTGATACAATTGATTGAAAGTACAATATATATAATGCAGGTTTTATATATGGTTTGCAAACATTTAATACGGTAAATGCAATAATGCATTTTAAGCCTGTTGCTGCAATATTAACAGCTGCCAATCTCAAGTTCGTTAAACCTCGTTTCCTGCCCTTTGTCTTTACTCGCCGCCGTCAGAAAATTGATGCCCATGAGATCATGCACCTCGAAAACCTTCGCAGAGCTTCTGCGACATTGCCGAGGCATACATACAAAAGCTTTCACAACCAGAAATAGATCTCTAATTACTTCTTTATCTACCGAGCAGCCCTCATCTTGTCCGAAACTCATTTGGCAAATTCACAGACCGGAGAAAGTCCAATGATGTATACCTACAGCGTGCACCTTTTTGCATACATGTACAGTACTGTAGTGATATAAGCACTTAAAAGGTGTCTTGAATGATGCCGAGGCGAAATGTCCCAATTGGTTGCGAGGTCTAAATTTAAATCATTTGACAGATGCTTTTCCTCAGGCTCGGCCTTGCGAATATGACAAAACTAAGTAAAGGGGTGCAATTATCACAAGCATGAAACACCAGATGTGCAGTTAACTTCAAAACTGTGAAAGAAAAGATCGCAAAGAATGTCTCTAATTACAGTAGGTCTTCACTCTCTCTGAAAGGTTTAGCAGATCTAGCCTAACTGGTGTCCATCGCTGAATCTTGTTGAAACTTCCATCATGCCAACCCCAATGGTAGGAAACAAAGTCCTGTGAACTAGGCAGCTGTGCGGAGACAGTGCATTGCAATTCCTTTACGACAGACAATTTCAAAGTTGTAAACATGTACTGTACCATGTATGTACCCCTGCTGGCTGGCAAGGGGGAGGGGGGAGGTTTAATACAAACAAAACATCCTGACTGTCCAATATGTCCGCAAATGTTCAGTAGAGCTGAAAAGAGTCTGAAAATGTGTCCCATCTGAAAGGATACTTGTCATACAATCGAAAAGGGGCACCACCACTGTACACTACACCTGCCTCAGGCAGCATGAATGAGTAATAATTTATCTGCTACCAGTACATCTCATGAATGCTGCTATGTGCAGCTTGATCACATTGCCACAAAAATGGAATTTGCGTACCAGGTTTGGGGGCCTACAACTTTACAGGACTTTCACTGATTATGGGACCAAAAACCCAAGAAACCTGAAAACCGCTGTGCAGGTTTCGAACGAGAAATTATTCCTTGATGCCACACATCTTCTGTAGTCAGATAACACACTGATGTCATTGCACACCGGTTCATTTTTCTTGAAAATCCTGTACAATAGGCCTATTATATCATAACAATCATTTTGCTTGAGTGCTTTAAGAAATATCTCTCTTAGTTTTCACATTCGCATTTGTTCATCTAGATTCCTACCCTTGATATAATCAATAACAAGAATGTTTTATAGAATTAATCAACGATATAGCGGAGAATATTCACAAGATGGGGGGGACACAACATGCAACTTCTGCGTGCCATTAAATTAGTTACCGCACGTCATTGTGTGCTTTGTTGTTTTTTTCTTTTTGGCTCATCGCAATACCTTTTTTTGTGCACGTATACATAATCAATGTCACATATGACCCTGGTTCAACCTTCGTCGCGTCGACGTGACCGTTTAACGAGACCATTCTGATGGTCACTCCGCTTAACAATTTTTAATCTCTTCTCTATCATTAAAAACCAATCTGTGTCAACTCCAGACGGTAAAATTTAGTTTATGAATCAGCGACACAATCTCATATGTTGTAAATTACTCCTTACAGCGATATCAAAGTAAGTCTTCTTTTTTTTTTTCAATTTTTGTCCAATCTCCACAATTTATTGCCGAAACTGAGGAGCAGGGGTGGTCAACATCTCAGCAGTCTGCTGCTCCCCACTGTCTGCTTATCAATTGTTTTTGCTTAATTATCTCTTTAGTAATTTATTATCATGTGTACTTAGTGACTATACTGTAGATCTCTAATTAACTTGCTGGTATATGACAGCCCCTGCAGAGCCGGCATCCTTAACTATTTATTCTTAACTATTAAGTACCGTAGATCGTAAATTAATCTAGGATGTACGCATTGTGGCTTTACGGAATGTTGACACTAAGCAGTGTAGCGCAGGACGTTGGTGTGCCGTGGCAATTGTATTTGAATTTGGTATTTCCTCAAGGTATGTAAATTTATGCACAATGGGATAACATGAGACAAAGGTGATGTGGAATTCAATTATAGTGCTAAGGCTGATTAGAAATGCATTACACATAGAAGTTGTAACACGTATATGCACACAGACTAGTTAAGACCCGCAAACAAGGCAACCTGTGTGTTACCTTCTGCATGCTGAAATGCAGCACTTATGCATGCGGTAAATGGCATGCAGGCAATGACATAGATGTATAACTTATATGCAATAGGTGACTTTTTTGTTTGGAGGAATATTGGAATTCGACCCCAAAATGTACCGTACTTTCTATAACAGACATTTCAATAAAAATGCTCACATTCAAATGGAGACAAATTGTGTTGTTGTTGTTTTATTTAGCAGGATCCAGTATAATGTACACAAAATCGAAACTTCCCCGTTGTTTTGTGAGGCATAAATTGTTACAGCGATGAGTAATTTACTGTTTACACTTACAGTACCTTTTAGGGCAACTGATGAGGTCTTTGGACAACTTGCTACTGTATGAAAATGCAAGTTTTGTGAATTGTTACACATTTTGTTCAATTTGTGTAGCAATTTGGCCTGTACTGAATGTGTCACAAATTGCGATGCGATAGTACTGAATAAATTACTGTACCTGTTACTGTTATGATGTAATAAATGGCAGATTTGTCCTGGGTTGGATATTCCTGTCACAGTTCTTGTTTGCAAGTCGTATTATAAACTCACACTTCTGCACCTACCGCATTGCACGACAAGACCGTGTGCAGCTACGGTAGAGATATGCAGTAGCATACTGTGATCATAGAATTATTCCACAGCAGAAAAAAAATTGCCCACTTGCATTCCGCAAAATATAGTTCTCATTACATGGCAATTAAAGTTATAAACTGAACTCTTACCTTTGTGTAATCCAGATATAATTGCTCATTTATACAAGTAATTTACGGACAATTTCCTGTCACTTAAACGTGAGAGTAAACTAATACTGTATATCTGATACCTAATCGGTTGTTAGTTGCATGTGATTGTAAGTCTATTCAAATACAGGAGTGTACTTCTATGTCTTTGGTATTGACCATGATAACAAGTGGCTTACTTTTTCTCAGCACTTGGCAGGATATTTGAGTTTCCCTCACAAAATGCTTAAATTTCTAAATCTCTGCAGAACTTATGCCTATGTGGATGGTACTGTCTCAACTAACAAGCAAAATGCATCATTTTTTTATTACTTTGAAATGAAAAATTAAAATATTTATATTCTAATGAGCATACAATATTTAACCACAACAATTGGTGTCGGGCGATTGAGACTATTTACGGAGATGAAATTTTATGCCTTCGGGAAATGCGATTGATGTAACGTACAGTACACATATGAGACAGCAGATATGATCTGCTGAACTTTCAGTTCCAGCTATGAAACAGCAATAGCATCTATACTTCTGTGTTTCCAAAACAGTATGGTAATAAATGACCAAGGTCACAAAACGACCATCAAAAATGGATGTCGCCGAATCACAATCACCACAAATTTTTGGAATTGATCCTAAAGGAAACAGCATTTATTTTTTATCAGTTCTAGAGTTTTCTACATCACAAAAATTTAATCCCATGAACTGAATATTTAAGTTGGACACTGAAAGGCTTAGGACCAGTAGTTTGGTTGAACTAATCGATTGGACCTGTGAAGCTACTTTTTTGGTGTTTGCACCGGGTAGGAATTTCAGAATTGGTTGAAAAACCCAGACTAACCAGTAAGGGTACCCAACTGACCCCTTTCAGGCAATCTTCAAGTGCATGTATGCAGCACTAAGCCAGACAGGTTCAATAAGCCACGTTTACATGCACCAATTGACACAAAGTTGCTTTCTATGTCATTCCGTATGTAGTTTGCTGAGGTGATAACTGAGGAAGATTTATATAAAGGAACAGACATTGCACTAAGCTCATACTTCTTTGGATATCATATTTCTGTAACACATACATCCACCTTCATTCTGACAATTAAGTTTCACTTAAACTTTGTGATCGACAAACTACAGTAGACTCGATGCAAAACATCGTCTAAGCTGCCATGTTAGCAGATCAAGGGCAACCCAAACACCTGGATTGTACCGTAGTATTCGTGACTTCCTGGCAGAGGGATTTTTGACATGTGTCCAAGACAAATTTCACAGCATGACAATACTTTGGAGACAGTCCATCAATAATTGGGTCATGCAGTCACATGGTGGTCCTAGCACAAATTCCACCATGAAAATGACATTTCAAACTAATACAAACCACATTCATGAAATGCACGTCAACAGAGCGGATCATTCCCCCCCCACATGAATCGACAATTGCATTCTGTCCTCAAGGAAACCAACACACAGGAAAAAAGTACAAACCTACACTACAGTACATCACAGCCCTCTACAAAGTTTTCCTTTCAAACTTACAGTGGAACATTGAAATAGATCTATATTTTGAGAACATTTTGAAGAGTACATTCAACGACATGTGACAGGATGCTTTCCATTAGCATAATGAGTCACGTCTGACTTTCAATAACTATGAAAACTGTCACACTTCTTCTTTTCTTTCTTTCTTTTTTTTTTTACCTAGGCTTTTCCTGGCTCTGTGCACGTAAATTATGTACTAATAATGCAAAAAGTGTCGGGCCAGAAAATTTCCAAAAAATCCAGATTGAACCATTGATTTACTCACTGACCGATGATGATCATTTGGAACATTGGGATCCTCTTCGTCTGACCTGATGCTTAATTGGTTTTTTTTGTCAGTGATGTGAAGGAAAACTTGAAAGGTTTGACAAAAGTCAGTGAATTTGAAAAAAAAACTCCAACTCAAAAAAACTACAGAAAACTCAAACTCAACCCCCTTTAAATGCCGTTTCCATGGAATGACAGTAGAGTCTGTAAGATACCCAGGTACGCAGGTACAAAGCCCACAATGCCAGGACCCAGTTTAGAGTTGCTACCAGGATCCAAAGTTTCACCGACGTACTGTACGCTGCATGTGACAAGGTTCGACGCATATCTGACTAAAAAACAATTTAACTTGTACATGAATGTAGGTAAGCTACATGGTGTTGTAGTAATGTGGAAAGCAAATTGTTGTTGTCTAGCCAGATGCAATAGTGCCAGCAAGGGGTGAGTATATATGTCTACGATGTGAATCTTGACTTTACAAGAAATTCTAAGCTTAAAGGAAGTAAACGATCGATGACAGACATCGGGTACTAAAGCAAGTCCAAATTTTGGAAATTGTGTGAATACTAATAAAATCAGTATTTTGCATATATACATATTACAGATCCACTTACCAGGGAGGCCCCTCAATGGACATTCCCACACATGGTTCTCCAACATTTCTTCCGGTCCATGCCAGAGACAACCCACGTGCTGGTTGGGGCACTTGGCAGCGTTACCGACACACCGGTTGGACAGGTGGGACTCCAGGTCACACCTCGCCATGGAGGTGTTGCAGAAGCTCTTATTTGGGCAGACCACCATCAATTTATCTAGCATTCTGTAGAGCAGGAAATAGTTCATAACCAAAATCAAAGACTTGAAGGAAGAATACATAAAATTCTCTAGTTTAGATAAATTTCAAAGTGACGAACTTACTGTACTGTACATGTATGTACTGTAAGTCATCATACTGTGCACCTCCTACCACTCAAGCAAAGCATGAATGGCGACCTTTGATAAAGCCAAAGTTTTACCCGATCTCTAACGTGGATGAGCGTTTCAAAAATTGCCTCCAAAAGTAACACGTTTTCTCGAGCTCATACAAAATTGTACTTTAAGTCACAATCCAACATCATACAGTACTTATATCATTACTGTTTCTTTTGATCAAGGAGATGTTGGCATGTACAGTACCATACTGTAGGAACTAAATGTACTGACTTTGTTGTTTGCAGGAAAAGGCACGGACTGCATCTACCCAGACCGACTTCTACTGTATTTTATTTGCACTGCTTGTGGAATCCCCACAACTCACTGCCAGTGTGGGCATTCGCAAGTTAAGTACACTTACTCCGGTTGCTTTACTAATGCATATGAATTTAGTCTTGCTCCAAATGTCCTCAATATTAATTCTAGCATCGTGCCCTCTAAGGTCTAGC
>VJOZ01058945.1:215-11565 GCA_009801055.1 Stichopus horrens
AACCTAAATTTATATTCACTACGGTAAGTGGCAATGTAAATATGGCAGTGCCCTCCTAAAAGAAAGCTTTCAGGTTTTCAATTTCATAAAAGAAATCTCATCTTGTTACAGTTTTTAAAATTTTCATTTACGCTGTTGTCTCCATGTGGCAGGTGAAGAAGGATATTGCATGCAGCTGACTACTACATATAATCAACATACATGATCCATTTACAAAATAACGAATTAGCCAACGACATCTTGAGAAATATGATTCAATTGGATCAAAACTTAGCCAGGAGGGACTTCCGATATTGTTTTAACAATGTTCACACCCACAGAAAGTCTTATAAATGATAATGGCTTTACTTCTGGATCTGGTGTTGAAAAAAAAGTGCAAGAATGTAAAAGTGGTATAGATGATTTAACAACAGTCTTAGATTAAGTAAAATGCAAGATTGTTTTAGCTTATAATAGTTATCATCAATGTGTATTANNTTGACCTCCACAAGAAACAATAGGCATGTTGTACTCACTGCAGTACCCTAGTCCTCACAGAATTTCCATAATGAGCTTAAATCATGTCTTGAGTAGACCTTTTCTACATGATGGAACACAACATGATAGCCAGATATACAGTATTGGTTACAGTAGGTACCTCTCAAGAAGAGATGAACATGAATGATATCATGTGAGGATTGACTGTGTACTACACATATATACTTTAAGCTCTGTTCAGTATTCAAAATTTTTCTAAATGTCCAGGATTTTGTAGTGAATATGATATATGTTGAGTTCAACTAATTACCATTACCAAAATCAATATGCTGGTTGCGCTTAATATGACATAGCTAAATACCATGGGTACACAAAGTTCAACTTTCATATACTGTGCTTGTAAGGATTTTGTAATTTGATCCCTAGTAACCTCAAATGACCTTGAACCTACTTTAACAACAACAGGTTTGTTGCACTCACTGTGGTACAACTACCTAAGAGCTATGAGATCAGACAATGTTTGTTAACAAGTTTATGATACTTGAAATCCACCACCAACAAAAAGCTTCTTGCACCTACGATGTTACACCTACATACCGACTATAATATCTGTCCAGCTTTCCTTCTTGTTATGCTTTGTTTGTAAAGCATCGTTCAGTAAGTTCAGAGTAACATGAGAACTAAGTTCATCAAAACAGGCTGGTTGTACTTAGAGTATTATGGTACAAATACTACATAGGATATGCCCATGCTTTTCTTCTTGAGATATTGTGTTTACAACATTTTTGTAATTTGACCCATGTTGACCTTGTTGTCCTCAACAGAGAACAAAAGGATTTTTAAACTCAATGTGTTCACACCTACATACCAAATATAAGTTCAGGCCAAAGTTGCCTGCTTGAAGTATGACACTAACAATCAAGTGTCACATACACATAAAGGTACATCCAAGCACATGAAAATGTGACTGCATAAATAAGGATGATGAAATACATCAAACATTTGGGATGGAAGGAATCAGTGTTGCATTCTACCAATCATAGTTTTTAAAAGAGTTCACAACAGTTTTAGCCCACCTGATGTCACAAAACCTTAAACTTCTGACAAAAATTACACGAGTCTCAAATAACCTCAAATAATTTGTGCTCGCAATGTGGACTCTTTGCTCTAGCTCTGCATCATTAGACTTTTGCCCCTATGTGTCACACATGGTGTTCATTAGACTTCAGGATTTCTTTTCTTGTGGGAGTTGAAAACTTGAGAAAAAACCATGAGAATTCTCGTATTTATTCTTAATTCATTTATTTGTTGTTCTCATTAAAAGTTCGTATATATTTATCAGAATTTTACATCACTGTGTTACAACAGCCTTTGCAGTAGAATAATAATATTCAGAGTAGACCTAGATAAAAAAAAAATGTGACATCACTCCAGATTCCATTATTGAAATAACATATTGAATACAGGGAGATATCAGAGACCATACCCAAACACACTCACCCACACAACACACATCCACACACTGCCATTTCAATGTCATCAAAACCATTGGCTAAACGAATCTATGACGGTAGATACATAATATGTAACTTGATTTGATTTTGAATGGTTTCACGGCTTAGTATAAGTGGTTTTTTCACCTTTTAAATGACAGCACTATACAAGGACAAAAAGGTAAGATGGCAATTACAGAATTAACAGGATAACACCAAATCCAGCCAAAAGTCAAACTGTTTGTCTCTTTACAGCAGCATAAAGTTTAAATACTTACTAGTAGGACATAGTCAATGGATGATTCTGATAGGTTTTACAATTTTGGACTATTGCTTTAAATGGAATAACTTAATTAGTAACTTAATGATCACTAATTAATGGTTCCCTTCTGGTAACTTAATGATCACAATTAATGTTTCCCTTCAGGCAAATAAGCAGAGGCCAAGACCCAAAGATGGCTTGAATTGCTACTGATTGTATAGGAAGTAAAATCAAACACTGAATCCAAATACAGGTAAAGTGTAATGGAAAGTTTAATCTAGCAGAGTACTGCCTTTAAATTCTTCAGTGTATATGTACGAGGGACAGTCAATTGAGAAAAAGATATAAAATATATTCATTTTCCTCATAAGTAGGCTAAACTAAAGCCCTTGGCAACAATTTACTTCAGGAAATGCAAATCCATCTAAATCCTGTGTAGCATAACAAACACGAATCTAAGGAGTGCGAGAGAAATTCAAACCTTGAGAAGAAAGAATTGCTGTCTCTGATATTTCCACAGTAGGACGAAGATATAATTATAGCATTTTTCTACCATGAGGTAATCTTGCACAAATGACATTAGACCGAAGGAGACCGCAGGATCCTCAAGGTAGATTGCCATTTATAAAATCACCTTTCCAGCTCGTTCCCGCCCTCCGAGTGCGCGGCTCATATAAATGCTTGCTTCCTCGATAATTAAGACTGGCCGGGTCAAATTCCAGGAGTGTACATACTTTCAATTGAAATGTTATCATTTGTTTTGTGGCCATACAGACATGTCAAGTGACAGTGTCGCCAGTATGGTTGCAGGCTTCACTATTGCGGTAAATTATCGAGTTAGCTTCATGATATTATTTTATACATCCTGTCCCATGGCTACAGGATTCCAGGAGGTTATATTTTTGATATGGAGCTCTGGAAATTACCTTGTGAAAAGAAAATGGATTTATATTATCTGAACCAAAGGTCCTCTGCAAGATGATTATAACTAAATAGTAACTACTGTAAAATTACATAAAATCCTCTCAGTTGCCTGTAACCTGATTTTTAACAAACACTTCCTGTTCCATGTTCTTATCAATATCAGAGTTGCATCGCACAGTTCTGTGACTCCATTAATGTGATGGAAGTCTTTTTCTTCACTGATTTAAATTGAATTTTATGATCAACTCAAGGTGTTTTTTCTTAGCTCTATAGTGTCTCACACCCCCCCCCGGCTTTCACTTGAATCTGCTTCTCAAATTGTAATATTACAAACACCTTTCAGGTTTATTTCATCTGCTGTGGCTATTACCCCACAACTCACTGGTATGGGTATGCACAAGTGACCACACACCTTGTGCTGCCAAGAGATAAGGATGATGTCTACAATGTGAATTTTGTCAATCATACCTTGTCACTTTGTATGAAATTCTGTGAACAGAACAAATTAATGTGACATGGACTACATTACAAGAGAACAAAACCTACGCTGCAGGTATCTATAAACTATGTATACAATATGGATAGGACAGTCAAATAATACAGTACAATATTACGTAAACAAACCCTATGCTACATCACCCATACCACACTAGGACATAAAAATAGAAAAAAAATTACAAAGGGAGCTTCATAGTACATAAACTACAGTTTGCTAGATAGTCAAAATATCTGTTTAGGTTGATAACTGGATGATATAGGCATACAACCTGTGAAAATTCGCAACAACCGCAGACTGTGTACATTACAAGGAAATTCAAACATAACAATGTAAACTTGATGTTGCAGGATAACAAACCATAAACCTAAAGTACAATGCAAGTGACAGACAACTATGTAATATCTGTCAGCACCATGTTTGTACCACACACATATAACTTCAGGGAAAGCTACATACACATTTATGCACCACATGCAATAGGGGGAGGGGAATAGTATGCAACTTAATTTAATTTGCAAAACAACACTGAAGTAATTCAAACAAATACAAAGGAGCAACTCTACAGTATGAATTTCAAGAGACATCACAGTGAAATAATGAAAGGTTAAGCAACAGTGGAAGATGCATTAACAGTAGGATAATGTACGATAGGGAAATAATGCAATGCAAAAGGGCGCAACTCCAGTGCATCCAGCAATAGCATAAACCCCTCATGTGCATTATCCTCCTACTAATACCAATGTAAACAATAAAGACACAATTTTCGGTTGGGCACCTGGGTACCAGACAGGTGTGAGAAGAAATAACTCCATCCCTAGTGCAAGGAATGGATGAAAATACTACACCTTCAATCATAAACAAAATACTATACCAGTTGCACATATTAACCTTGACAGTAATCAGACAAAAAAAGTCACACTTTACAATCCTCACATTTCTTGACAAAAGCTATCAAGGCTTGGTCCACTGATACAGAGTGAGACTAATGAAATGACATCCTAGTTGTAAGCAGTGCAGTGTTCAAGCTAAGGCACAGAGTTGTGTGCATCCCGCATACAGTATGTCTCCTGAATCCTGCACAAAGGTAAATTTTCTGCAGGAAAATCCTGCTCACTTTTCTTCCACAGCTGAGGTTGTAGCTACAGTTGTAAATGAACATAGTAATTGCAATATACAAAGAGTGTAAGCAAGAAATGTTAGTGCAAATTAACAATTTCATTGTCTTCGTTGGACAATCAAAATTGACATGGACCCAACAATACAAGCAGATTCCGTACAGGTTACTGTTGTGGGTATTCACAAGTTACAGTACTTACTACTTACCCTCACTCAAACTAATTCATTAACTTGACCTTAATCAAACAGCACCAGAAATCAATTCTGGCACCATGTCCTCTAAGGCTAGGCTGGCCCTCATATTGCAGGGCTGATCGATGAAGGTGACCATAGGGTGTAAAGGCAGATCTAACAATAAAACAGTCTTTATGCCATCATCCAATTTGTGAAATCTGCTTCAGTAAGGATTTTCTTTTCAAGTACAATTCTGCACACAACCTTTTTAATTTAACTGCAAGAAACCTAATCCTCTCTCTTCTATTGTTGGTAGACAGCATGCAATCATACTGGTCATCACAATGGTGTACAGAAGTTATAGTACTTCTATGATAAAAAGCTTTCACCAGTTTGACAAAATTTGACCAACTTGATATAATGTACAACCAAGGTAAATGCAGCATGTACCACTGTTCACAGGAATACAATGTTGTCACTCAAATGTTGACATTTTAAAGAGACATCTTGTGCATTATGTTATGTAAATCATCTAACTTGTGCAATTGTTCTCTTGCTTATTACTACAAAGCTGGAATATGAGTTGTACTGGCCAATCCACCTGGTGGTCATCTACCTTTGTTCTTTGTCACTGTTTCAGAAAAGGGAAAGTAGAGGAAAAGATAACCTGTCACAAAAATCTAAAAGAGAACTATACAGTCATCCCCCAGATATTTGAATACGGTATATTTGAATATATACACCTTTCTGGAGATAATGCATTTACAAGGTTTTTACATTTTGACCTATGGTGACTTCAAATGACCTTTAACCTCCATCAAAAACAAACAAATTTTCTACGTAGTATATACAATCCACACATCATGTATGACATCAGGCAAGGTTACCCTTCTGGAGATTGTGTTTACAAGATTTTACAGTTTGACTTTGGTGACCTCAAATGACCTTTTACCTCCACAAAAAAACAATAAGTATCTTTTGTTTATTATTACCAACCCACACACCAAGTATGACATCAGTCACAGTTACTCTTCTGGAGATATTGTGTTCACAATGTTTTTGCAGTTTGAACTCTGGTGACCTCAAATCACCGTTGACCTCCACCAAAAACAAGAAGAATCATCCACTCAGTACATTCAACCCAAACACCAGGTGTAATATCAGTCTGGGAAGGTTCTGAAGATACTGTGTTTGCTAAGGTTTTTACAGTTGGTCTATGGGGACCTCAAATGACCTTTGACCTCAACCAAGAGAAAAGGAATCATCTACTCAGCATGACCAACCTTCATACTAAATATGACATCAGTCATGGTTACCACTGTTGAGATATCATGCTTACAAGGTTTTCATATTTTGACCTCTGGTGACATCAAATGATATTTGCCCTCCAACAAAAACGATACGGATCCCCCACTCAGTATGAAAAACCCACAGACCAAGTAAGGGATCAGTCACTGTTACCCTTCTAGAGATGTCATGTTTGCAAGAGGTGTCACATACCCACATACACACACACATACACACACAACATCACCATCACACGGATTCCTTCTGCCTTTGGCAAGGAAAAAAAAATCATGCGTACTTATCATGACAAACTAGAAGAATATAAAAACAATTATATGGCAATGTTCTTGGATTTACTGCAGTCCTGAGAATTATATCATATTACCCTCTAAAGGGCCCTTGGACAAACAAGGAGCCCTTAGCCACGATGCAACAGTTTCCTGATTACAGCATCCGTTTACAGCTACTGGGAGTTCTGAGTGATTAGTTTATGAATATTAAATCAATAGGGGGTAACAGAAATGACTGATAATAACAATAAGTTATTAAACCTGCTGTAAACAAGCCATTAGCTACGGTCAATAACATGGATGCATGTTCCACTTTCTATTGCAATATAATCCTCTAGTTCCATTACAATAATTAAAAAACAAAAAATTCATTAGCCACAAACTATGCGAGTATGGGTACAGTGAAGTTTTATTCCCTGCAGGGTACAGCCAGTATGACCACATACTGTTCTGTACATACTAAATAGTCTGAATCAACACAGTAGTACTGGGTGAGTCCTTACCATACTACAACAGCATAAACTCCTGCCACTAGTTCACTGAATTAGAAGCATACATGTATTATACTCTCATAGACATGATGTGCACACATCCCCAACAACCACCACGTACATGTAGCAGAACTCAAAAATAATTGAGACCGGGATTGACTACTTGACTCTGTACAATACAACTGTACACATCCCATGCAATCAGTTCATACACATCAGAAGGCTTGCATGGTACAGTGCAATTACAAGGATCTGCTACATAACGTATGTACTATTGAATAACAGGGTTTAAGACTGTTACATCCTATGAATGTAATTTCAAAAACAAGCTGACTGAACATAGCAAATGAAATCTTTTATATGAACTTACAAAATATTCAAAGACATTGAATCCTAAAGGAAGCATTACAGAAATCAACAAATTATAGTGAAGATGCTAAAAAACAGTTGACAGTAGTCTTTGCACCATGCACCTGACAGAGGATGTCAGGGCCCACATTTGAAAATTGCTGCCTGGATCTCAACCGCTCAAACAGCAGTGAACTGGTTCGAGCTAGAAATCTTACTCTTCTCTGACTGACAATAACAGTTGTCATACCTATACATAACACACACGATGTTATGTTAATGTGCAAAGAAAAACATTGTGCTACGACTTCACCGTGAATGTGTAGCATAACAGAAATTATATTTTCTGGTATCCAGGTAACAGACTTATGTAAAGCAATATGGACTTCATGTAACTGGGTGTGATTTTTGGACCATGTACAAACACTAACAAACAACCTGCATCAATTAATTTTATGTTTACATATCCATACAAGAATTTTGTGACTTGGTTAACCTTGAAGAAATCTGGACTTTACCAAGTCAGTTCACTTCTTCAGCACACAGTTTGTTACTGCCATGCCAGTTACACAGAATGGTTCATAGTTTCATTTTGAAACAAAACTTCAAAACCTTTCAGCATAAATCCTCAATTTATTAAATGTTACTGTTACACTGTCAATTGTGGTGAGCCAATGTAGATATAAGTTGTTGTAATCAGAACCCATGATTGGATTTTACTCCTCGGGGGTTTGTTGATTACAACTACAGGCAGGTCATAATCAAAAACACACAGAACAGATGAAATACATCACAGATGCTCCAAATGTGATCAAATTTCTACAAATATTCCATAAAACTTAGCTAAAGCAGTACAAAATCATTCTCTTGAATGTTGGAATTTGAGCATTTCAGACGAATTAATTTGTATAGAACTTCTCAGTATCAGAGTATCAGAGGTGCTATCAATCTCCAATCAAGTGACCACATTTATTTCTGTAACACATTATATGTGTGCATATGTGCCTGGCTCATTACTTGCTTGCATAATCCGCTAATACAATAAATGTAATTAACAATTTTTTCTCACCTCCAGGACCACAGAAATAACTCCATTTCTTCCACTTTGGGAGTTCTTCTTCTTAGATGTTATACTTGCTGTTTTTCTATCCATATTCAAGATTTTCTTTCCAATGTTAATGACTCATTAGCTTTCCATTCTTATTAATTACAAGCCAGTCAACAACGATGTCAACAAGTCCGTCATAACTAGAATATTTAGTTTAAATTCCTCTGCAGTCCCAAGTGTAAAGGAGGGCTGTACAGTCTCCAGCAATACTGTCGAAAGAGGAACTATCAACTTAGTATGAAATCTACCTCCAAACTCCTCT
Organism: Stichopus horrens; assembly: GCA_009801055.1. Lineage (NCBI taxonomy): Eukaryota > Metazoa > Echinodermata > Holothuroidea > Aspidochirotida > Stichopodidae > Stichopus > Stichopus horrens. The sequence continues at coordinate 8,947 of VJOZ01058945.1, forward strand.
TACACACTGTGGATGCTGGCTCAGTGTTACCGTCATCCATGCATGAATACTTTCCAAGAGTTATGGTTCAAAGAAGGGGGAAAACTTTAAACAACTTTACAAGTTCTGAAAAGACTTGGTCTTAGTACCTCACGAGGCTGTAAATAGCAAGAGCAGAGAGAATTTACAACACAATGAGAGATGCGAGAGATTCCGTTTAAAGGGCTGCCACTCCTGGATCCAGACAGACAAAGGTGGGTCTGAGGTACTTTAAAGAGTCCATGACAAGCAAGTTCGAGGAGCAATGTTCAAATATTGGAATTCAAAAGCAACAAATTTTAACAAACAGGTTAACAGACACATGAACTGTTATCTCAGGAAACAACAAATAAATCAAAGAATGGAGTATTTTATGACTCCACAATCTGAATAAGCCTGTTTACTGATTCAGTTGACGTATTAATAGTTATAGTTGTAGCTAACCAGAAACGGAGAAAGTGTTCTTTGGTGTCAGCTTTACACTTCCATATTTGCATGGATCGAAGCAAACTATATTGGATGCATTAAATGAGACTGCACTAATATAACTCTTTAAAGATATTCTGCAGGCGAGACAAAATAGTCTAAGTACAGTACTTGAATCATCTAAATTTATTGTTAAAACTTGCTACTTTCTAACACAAAGTTAGCAACACATTTCTGCACCAAAGTTAATTACCAAAAATAGTTCCAGTTTGAAAATATTTTCAGCGGCTTTCATCGACCTGTAACTTAGTCCTGATATTGAACAATGCGTGAGCTAAATCCAACTTCCAACACTGATGCAGACTGCTCACTCAGACAGGTAAAATTATCCCACCAATGAGCGTTCCATGTTGCACAGGAGATCCAAATGTTACAAATTAATGCACAGTTGAAGAGCAGGCCTTAAAAAATGAACTCGTTCCAACAGGCCAACAAATTTTTCTCTCTCCAGCAGCTGACTAAATAATTATTTCAGAAATCAGTGTTTACCTTGATCTGATTCAAGCAGTTCACATCCAATCAATCAGAACTGACAGTCTCATTATTGCACCAACCCTTTAAAAAGTTTCCCTTCCTGGATCCCATCCGATGTTTACTAGTTCTGGCCTCAGTCAATGTTTCACAGGGATGCAGAACTGTCACGGTTAGCCAACACAACAGCAATCCACAAACAAAATCATGCCCTTAAGCCAACATCACCTGGCAAACGTGTACTTGGTCACTAAAACTGTTTTAACCTCCTAGGTGAAGAAAGAACTTCATACAAACAGCAGGTAATTAAAATTCTTGTCAATGGAAGCTGTCTCTGGTCACACAGTTTCAGAGCTAAGGTCAGGAGTATTTTAGGTCTGCACTGGGAAATAACAGCTATACTAAACTTCATCCACCATAAGTATTTTACGTTATTTTTTTCTTTCAATAGGAGTTCAATCTTCAACTTCAGGATCACAAATTTTAATAAACCATGTTATTAACCACATAATCTTTTGTTCAATGTTTCAAATTGATAACTACTGACCTAGATCCCTCAGATTTCTAAACAACTCTTGACTACTTTCTCTTTTGGGTTGACAAATTAAACTCCAAATCGAGTACTTTCAGATTCCATTTCAAACCATGACAAAATAACTGCAGCAGTGCATTAATGACTTTCAGAGCAATCAGCATGATATAACATGATGAACCTATCACCCCTAACGACCCATCCCCGTCACCTTCATGCATCCCTGTCAAGTTCAACTTCAGTAAAATGAGGGATTCAAGAATCTCTAAGTGTGTGTTGCATGACTGCTTGAAAGCTTCTTTTCACAGCATTGCATCAGTCTGCAGGGCTGTGCATACAATATCTGAGCTACCTTACAAGTGAAAGTAAGCACATGACATTGAAGGTGTAGGCCTCCATAACATTGCTTAAAGCTCACATTCAAAGAGGTCTCACCGATGCTCATTCAAACTCTTTGACATGGAGTCTTACACCGATGCTGCTGTAGATGGATGACAATGGATGTTATGAGAAAACAACTATAAGAAGTTCACAACACTGAAGTACTACCCTTGACTCCATCAAATCTTAAAAAAAATTCACAGGAATAAATTGCATGGGGTTGAAAAATGCTTTAGTGTTTAGCAAGGGGTAAGTTTATCTGTAATGTAAAATTCCACCACTTCATAGAAAGGACAGACTTTTAAGTGTGGGAGGTTTGAAATATGTTACTTACTGTACTTGCAAGTGTACTTATTGTGCTACAAAATTTTACATGTGTGTAATACAAATTACATTTTGACTACAGTGTAGAGTAATTCCAATGGAGGAGATCGGAAGACAAAGGCATCTTCACCTGATAATAATCCTAGATGTCTTTGTTGCTCATAAGCAAGACCAGGCATGTAGCCACTGGGAAGATGGGGGGGCACATGCCCATTAAAATTTTCAAAGTATGTGTTGAAAATTCAACAATACCCACTCGATAAGATCGTATACTCTCTCTTGANNTAAAGAGTTCACAATCAAAGTGTGGAAGGATGTAGGCTACCTACAAGTTGTACAATTATTGTGCTGAAAAAATACTACACAAATGCGACAGTCAAAGAAGGCAACTTACTGTGCATCAATGA
>VJOZ01058957.1:0-10355 GCA_009801055.1 Stichopus horrens
TCATGCAGATCGTTTCGCTGGTGTGGGCTAAATGCAACTATTCTGATCCATACTAATCAATTGTGGCACAACAGATTAACTGACCCATTTTTTTCCCATCTTACTGGATTAGATGCTGTTTCAGGGACATGATCCATTGGTTCCAAGGGCCATGGTTACTGGGATCAGGAGGACATAGGAGTCCTGGACATCTTTTGTTGATTAATCATGACAGGTTGACGGACAGCAGGATGCATGAATAGATGAGGATATTTGAACCCTAGAATCTGTAATGGAGGATTGTTTGTGGGGGAGTGGGTAGAAGGAAGGAGATTTAGGACATTACTTTCTTGAATAATCAGTGTATTATGACACGATTATTATGCTTTCTGGAGTATGGGAGCAGTTTTATGGGAATTACGTTAATGATATGTACCGCACTGTGCTCAGTATCATGCACAATGTCAGCATGTGCACTCACTGGAATAAAGGAGATTAGATGGTTGTGATAAAGACTTTACTTAAGTTCCCCTGTTGTTTGTCTTCCTCTAAAATGCATCATTAACATTCACCATACAAAGATAATGAATAGACTTTTACCAGACAGCTGAAGTTCTTACCAAACACATATTTAATCGATGGAAGCCAAAGTTTACATTCAACTCTCTGAAAGTGGGACACACACGCAAATGGAAAGTGAACTTTTGATTAAAGATACAGCGAACTGATGGAACAAAACATGTTGAAATTTCTGAGAGGTGGGATGCACATATAACAAAAATTTGAATTTGCCTGAAGTTTCAGTCAAAGAGAAGATTTTTGCAAATTTTGCAAAATTTAGTTCTGTTAAGTTACCTCCTGCTCATAATAAAATTTATTCAATTTATAGCTCATTGAGTGGGGGGGAGGCTGACTGAGGGGAGTCTGACAGAGGGGGAGGTGCATAAGCCTGCACAGACATTGTATGAAGTCTTTCACACAACTACATTTTCTCCTGGAAGCAAGGATGCAGTCATCTCTCAAACTAACCTAACTTTCTCTTCCTCTGGTAGGATTCAATGTCCATCACAGGGAATGGTAATCTTTTAAAAAAATTGTGGTAACTGTAAGGATATCATCCCTGCAAGTCAAAGTACAGGTGTACATTTGAAATTGCAGTTCACCATAAAGTGTAAAATTTAATTGAAGTGAATTTTTTTCCTGCAGTAAAGTTGTTATTCCAATGAAATTGTAGTATAATGAAATTGTAATGCCAGTGAAAGTGTAGTATAGTGAATCTGTAATTCAAATGAAATTTTAACATAGTGAAACTATAATTCAAATGGCATCGTGATTTAGTGAAATTGTAATTCCAATGAAATTGCAGTACAGAAAAGAGAGGAACAGTCACCTCTCTATGCAAGATGTGTTCAAAGATAGTCACTTATGATGAGGATTAATACATAATATTTCACCAACAAAACAAAAACAAGAGAACAGCAAACTTTTTTTGATGTTTCAATTACAAAAAGAAATGGAATCTATGTATGGGACTGAGAAAGCTTTTCACTACATCAAATAATTTGTCAAATGTCTGTGTAGATTCAAAACCTATCCTTGTAGAATGCTGAATTTGCATCTGTGGAAAGCTTATTCCTTTAATTCTTGTCATTGAAGTTCAAAATGGAGATAGATTTCAACTCTGAAGGTTGTCTGCATATCAATGAGGAGATATTTGCCCGATGATTTAGTTCCAGTCTCTCTTTCTTCTTCCTCTGTTTTTTTTTCTCTTCTTGGTTGATTCTTTTGTATTTATTGATTATTGAAATACTAATCTGGCATATATTTCCAAACTCGATGAAATGAGCAGAAACCATACAGTCTTACAAAGAATGCGGGATAGAATAAACGGAACTGGTAATTAATGTGGAAGTTGTCATTATGTAATCAGCCGTCTGTTTCTTCGATCGTCTAGCAACCGGAGGCGGGTGTGCGATCGTTTCGTCATTTGATATCTCATGTGATTTACTAGCTGATCGAATTTCCATCACCAGCTGCTGAGCTAAGATCTTTTCTCTGCTCCTTTCATCCTCTTTGGAAACATTTCTCAGTTGTCTCTTCTTTGTGAGCGGAGATTCTTTGAATTAGTGATGAAAGGGCTAGAATGGAAATGATTCCAGTTCAAAGAGATTTTTATTTAGGATATGACATTGAGCAGCTTGAGGTGTTTCTGCATTAAAACTCACATAGATTGTTTACAGCAGAAAACATTTATTTAGGTGTGAGCCCAGATCGTAGAATACTCTGTAACCGGAAGCAAAAAATGCACCATACTGTGATATCAGATGTTCTGCCCTAATTGATGTAGCTTTGATTAATGATGAATTGATTAATTTTGAAATGAATTGATAAGTCTCTTGAATTTGATTAATGATAAATGTTCTGCTATTTCAACAGTGATGAAGGCAGGATCCTGTTCTACTGAAGTTATACAACCATGTAAAAGCTGATATCATGAATGTAAATTAAATTTGTAGTGTGTAGGTCACTTCTTGATTCATACTGTCCAAACTAGCACTCTTCAATATCCCTCTTTGTAAACATAAAACTCATGAATTTAACCAGAAATTTGAAGTGCAGAGGAGTAGGGGAGGTGGAGGAAGGGAGGGAGGGAAAATTGGAAGGGGAGGAAAGGGATCAGAAGGATGGCGAATAGGGTGGAATATTGGGGGGATCATAGACAGAGATATAGAGGGTAGGAGAAGGGAAGGAAGGGGAAGTTCTGTTGGCTTAATTGTTGCATACTAGGGAAAGGATCAATAGATGGGTCAGAGATGCAAAAAATGAAGCTAAATGGATTATGAGGCTGTGACCTCCTTTCCATTGAGATTTTGAAAGTTGTAAGCATTTTGGGGAAAAGTCTACCCGTGGAAAACTGCCGATGTTTCAGAGGTTTGTAGACAGAAATGGGATTGAAAGCATAGCAGAGATTGTAATGACTTAGGTGATGGTTTGTTACCTGCAGGTTCTTACCAATGTTGGTCTTCATTTACATTCATTGATACTCTATGTCATACTTACCCATCGTCATGTGTGTTATCATTCGCTTCATATGTTTCCTTTCTTGTGTCTGTGAATACATCTTTATTTTTGTCTGCTTCACTTGATGGTGTCTGGACTGCTAGTTCTTTACCAGCTGCATAACTTCACTCTTATTATTTGTCATCAAACTTAATACTGAGACTGGGAATCCCGGCAATGCCGCCATTTTGGTTTGTTCTTAGATGGCATTTTGTTTGAAGCATGAACCCGCACTCTAGAGCGTACGGCTGCGGCGACAGAGTCAAATGAAAAATAATGCCATTGGTTTGAAAGTTAACAATACAGTATTTAATAACTGCCCACATCACCATAGTAACTATGGTAAGGTGGGGACTCAAAGCATGCCAAAGCAAAATGAAATCAAGAAAAGTGTTGAATGGAACTTCTCAAAGGCTGCAATGCTTTTGCATTGTCTCTGGTTCGAAAGGAGAGAAAGATTATGTTTCATGCAATAACTTAATAAAGTTTAACTTGCGGTCATTCAAAGTCAGAATTTGGTATCAAATTAGTATATTTTTTATCAAATTTGGGTATTACTACTACTTTACTTTGAGAATTACATAATTTTGTAGTAAAGCATGTTGTGACCACTTTGGCCAGTAGTTCTATGTGGTTTTATTTGTGGGGACAATTTGTATCCTTTATCTGAGTGTTTTTAGTGTAGAAAATGAGAATAACTAGTCATTGGAGAACGTCTGTGTAACTGATGTTTAGGAAAGGATATGTATCTATCTAGGCACTGATGAAAAAATACCCAAAGTAAGAACCAGCGCCTTAAATCAGTCAGTCAGAATTTTCTTAGTCATTGTGCTTGTCAATTAAGTAACAGGATATACTTCAACTAAACTCAAGAATATGATACATGGGCACAAAGAACAAAACCAGGAAAGAAACAAAAAGAACTTCAGCTTCCTTCAAAAGCTTGTTTGTCTTAAACTAATCCTATTGTTTTCTTTCTTTTCTAATTACAGGTACTCCACTACCCCCTGGTGTTGGTACTGGAGTAGCCGCGTTCCCCTGGTGGCTCTGGTTAATTGCCTTAGCTCTGGTTGCCCTCATACTACTACTGGCTCTTCTGCTGCTCCTTTGCGCCCTCTGCGGATGCTTCAAATGTTGTGCCTCAATGTGTCCCTGCTGTGGAGACGTCTGTGGAGCCGGGGGATGTTTCGGCCAGTGCTGCCAGGCACTCGCCAGGTGTTGGGCATCTTGCTGCCCCTGCTGTTGTTCCGATGAGGAAGAATGCGCCGGGTAAGCTGACGACGGTTGTATCGCTTTGTGATTGTTAATAGTTGAGATTCCTTACTAAGACTTCTAAGTTAGATTTGGTCTAAAATACCTTGAAAATCACATAGCTTGTTAAAGAAAACAAAATGTGTACCAGAATGTTTGTAGACATGTGTGTAACATTCATTTAAAAGAAATATCCCTGTTATTTTTCTCCTTGTAGATTTTGCTCTAGACTTTGTTGTGGTGCGTGTACCTGTTGTGCTGCTGGTGCAGGAGCCTCATCCAGTCACAAAAATGGAGCAGCGTAAGATATCTGAAATAATTTCATTTACCATGGAACATTTTGGTGTTGGGAGATAATTCAAGTTTTGTTTGTATGATTATTCTTTAAAGTGGACTATATAGTGACTGCCATAATACTGTTTATGCTGACCTCGCCCATAACTCAAGAAAAGTGGGAAACACTTCATCTACTGTGTCTTGCAGAGTTTGTGGTTATTTTTGGCTGTCTTCTTCTCTTGCTTCGTTTGTTCTGTGCTGTTGAAGTGAAGTGTTAAAGTAAAAGACATTTTTATATTACATTAGGAGTAGATCAAGTAACGCTGTCAGTGGTTACCAGGAATAAATTGTTGATAATTTCATTCACTTTCACTGATTGGTCCTTTGCTGGAGGAGACATTGCCACTCACAATGACGCTTCTTCCGATTCTTCCAACAAATATTTCAAGGTAGATGTCTTGTATCTAGTGATATTTTTATGATGAATTAGACAGTCCAGACTGCTTTAAATGAAAGAGAGGGGGTGGATGGTTGGGTGGCAGTGAGTGAATAGGAAGCTTAATATGACCTTGAACAAGCAAAGCATTAAACATCTAAAGGGGAACTCTTTCCTTGCTTGGTTTCTCATGAACAACTTAACCTCATGCACTGGATGTTTGTTGGTTCCTAGTCTGTGGTTGCATATCTGTCACCTACATTTGGTCCATTGTGGTGATGGAGCAATGGAGGAATACATTGTTACTATGGAAAACAGAAAGATATACTGAGTACTAAGCATAAAATAAACTAGTAACATGAATGGCATGTCACACTACATTGTGATCGCTAGTGATGGCATGGTTGGGAGGTCATTGCTCCCCAGCAGAGGTTTATTTTAGGGTACAGCATGAGTGAAAGGGCACTGGTGGAGCCCGTGAAGGCAGTTTCCCATGATCAAGGTTTTTTTTTGAATAAACAGTTTGCCTCCTCCCATCCCATGAAAGATGCACCCACACCACCACTGGTCATCACTGAGGTAGATTTTGAATCAGGTATGCTCCTGCTTCTTTGACGTGTGAAGTGCATAGGTTTTATGATTTAGAAACAAGAAGTTGTTGTCAGGGTTGATGTTTGCTTAACATTTCTTTATTTTCACCAGAACTGCAATCTCAGGTGGATCTTATAAATCCAACGGTCCAGACGTCTTAATGAGTTCCACAACAGAGACAGAAACGGACAATCTCATCAAAGCAAACGGTGAGTTCATGTCCACATACTATTAAACATCATGGTGGGAACTTTGTTTTCTTCGTGTAATTGAGCTCTGACACTTTTATTCTTGTCCTCTTTAATATTTTTGATGTGTCTAAATAGTCTTTGAACTTTCATTTTTAATATGTCAGGAGAATTCATTATTCAGCTTTGGCTTTGGAAATTTATTTTCGCTTACCATTACTGCTGTTGGCATGTGTATTTTATTTTTTCAAATCATTTCATGTCTTGTTTTACTTCTTGTTCATTTGCCTGTCTGTTTGTTCATAACATCCCATCATGTGACATCATTTTCTTCCTCATAGCTCTCTGGACACATTTCTGTGTGACAGTAGTCACTCTTAACGGTGAATAATACTGTCATAATAGCATTGCAATGTAGGGAAACAGTCTACCAATGTTTTATTGCACCTTGCAACAAATAACCATAAACTTGAGATGTTTGTCAATAATTTTAAAAGAGAGACTGCTGTCAGAAGAGTTACTAAATATGATGATCAGTCACCTTTAAGCTTCTCCTCTGGCTGGTAGCATCCACCAGATATTTATGAGAGGTCTCACAGCCCCGATATTCTTTGTTACTGTAATTCTTTGCTTTTTTATTTCATGTTCCATCAAAGTAAAAATCATATACTCTTACATTTTTAGGTGAAATTGAAACTGGTTTTGGAGGCACAAGACAAGTTGAAGGTGGGTCGCAACTTTGTAAATTAACAACTTTTGACTAAATTGTCAAAAATTTCTCTTCTTCTGCATTTTGTCATTGGAATAACATTTTGTCATTGGGTCACTTTTATCACTGAAAACAAAAGTGATGTGATCATTAAGAATCAGACTCGTTTACTTTTGACTTGCATGTTTCTCCTTCAGTTTCATTTTGCAGGATCATTTTTTTTTCACTCTTTTTCAATTTTAAGGTGGGAATTGTTCTTGTATTTTAGTATTTTCATTGTAGTTGTGCTTATCCATTGTTGATGTCAAGTTGTGTTGAAATGTTGCAGTTAATTCCTTTTTTTTTAATGTCTTTTTTTTTGAGTTGTGTTTAAAAGGTTCGATGTTACACTTGTGTCATTCTTGTACCTCAGTTTTCAAATCAACTTCCGTCTCAATTTACAATAGCGATGCAGCCCTCTCCACGTGCCAGCGCACGTTTCTCCCACCCTTGCAGAATACCGTACATCTTTACAGGTATGGGACTGTTGCATGGCCCCGTACACAATTTAAGCATGTGATACTGTAGTCACACACTGTCACACACGAACTGAAGAGTCACACATTTCAATTAACTCTGGTAACAGACATAGGTTGTATGTGGTACTCTTGCATTGCTTTCAGTATGTAATCATATATGCCCACTGCCAGCTTGTATGTACATATATCTTAGTCACTAATAAGAATTGACCAACATTGAAGGTTCTGACCATTGCAAAATACCAATATTTATTTCTTGATGTGTATATCTGCATATGCTTTGCTATGCCCTGCTTGTCTGCATGACTCAACGTAAATGGCAGATGTGTCGTCGGTAAAATGTGAATCGAGGGCGGTCTTTGCTTTTGAACATGTTATATATACTTACTCTTCTCACAGCTAATGGTGGTTTCAGGATCCCTAGACAGATCTCTGTATATGAGACAGGTAAAGAGATGTCCATGAACTCTGTAATAAAACTGGAAGATGTTTTGTAGTTGGACCAACACATTTAATGGTTTATACAATGTTTGATCTACACCACTGGTGGAAATGTAATGTATCCAGTTTTGAGAATAATTATATTCATATAATTTACTTGCACAAAGTGCTTTCACATCCACAAGCAGGAGTAAGAATTTGAAATACCTTAAAAGTGGTTGTTTCCAACCTTGTTGTCTGTGTGACACTTAGTATATATTTTGATAAAATTAAAATTAGGAGATATTTGTGGTGTTAACTCGAGGAAGAGAACACCAATCTGTAGTTGAAAAGTAAATTGCATTTAGCAGAGAATTTATAGAAAATTGGATAGCAATAATGTGAACTTTAAAGTATGGATTAATATTACCCATTATTTCACATAATGAAACAAAATTTCCTTGCAACTGTTGCTCATTGAAGTTTAATTTAAGCTGTCATGCATGCTTCTTCACGTCAGTATTCAGAAAGCATATGTCTACCCATTATGAAATTGTGATATGTTCCTCTCCTTGTTTGGCAAATATTGAACTTTGAGGTAGTCAGAACTGATCCAAGTATAATCAGTCAAAGTCTGTAAGAAAATTCATAAAAAGAGAATGAAAATAAACGTTGACATTGTTTTCTTCCAAACTGTTAGACTTTGATATAACGGACACATCACATATGCAAACAAGGAACTATGCCAGTAGGGGTATGTCAGACTTCATAGAAATTATAAAATAGAGCACATTTTGCTATATCCCTCTGCTTCCTTGTAAACATCCACCCACAATCCCTTGTATAATGACACGGTAGGTTAACTGGTAGATGAGCTAACATCATCCAATAAAAAGCAAACATTTCTGTATCTGTTTGACGTGTGTGCCTCACCCTAGTAGCTTTTAGTAATTGGTTTGTTACCATCTCTGCGAGTTTCTCATTTTCTCATCTGGTGGAGTATGTCTACAGTACAAAGTCCATAACGTCTACCTTTGAAGAGCTTTGTCACAATTTTCGTTTTAGTCTGATACTGTGTTTGAATGTGCACATCATTCTCTTCAGTACTGACAGTCATACCCTTTCAACAGTGTACTTCTTTCCAACAATTTTGTCTCATTTGCAAAGCACAGAATGATCAAATTCAGTAATTGCATTAAAATGATGAAGTTTTTTTTTTGGTTACTTACAAGCACACCACAGAGTGTTGCCTACAGCTTCTGATACCCGTAAGGTGTTTAATTGTCCAAGAGTTTCAGCAGTAGTGTTCTTTTGTTGATTCAGGCTCATCCTGTGTTTGTTTAAGTCCTGATGTGCAATCTGGTAAAATTTTGCAAATCAGTGAAATTTTCTGAAAAGAAGACAGCGATAATATCACATGGTGTGTATGTCCTCTATCGGTAATGAAAAATATGAATAACTTGCTCATTTTTCTACTTCAAACAGTACCAATCAGATTTTATGCCAGGTGTATCGACGTAGCCTTGTGGGCAACCTCTTTGCCCTAATTTCCTTAGACAGGCTTTGCGTTACTGATGTTTAAATTAAAAGCAGTTTTTATTTTCTTAATATTCTAGTTAGAAACAATGCATCAGCTTTCAAGCATTAACTTTGCATTTCAAGTCCTTTATTATGGTGCCTCTTTTATCACAGTATAACACCGCAAGATTGAAAAAGTATCAGGAAAACACTTGCTTATGTGAAATTTCCTTCTTCCCTTCTACAGTGGTCAATTTTTGGGTCCCTGATTTTGTCCAGAACTTATTTTTAATTTCCTTCCATTGTTTAGTTTCTAATGTTGTACTTCCCTCATTTTGGGCTTCCCTTTTTGCTGATTTTGGTGTAAAATGTGGCTTACAGTCTTCTCTGATATTGCCCTTGCTCCAGTCTTCCAATCTCTTCATTTTTGCCATCAGAAACCTCTCCTTTGTCATTTTAGTGTTTCATTTTCTGTTGTCTACACGTTTCAGTGCTGAAGTTGTCTTTCGTAAAATTTTCTTTTACAAGTTTCTGACCTTTGACCTCTAGATGGTAGTATGCACTGGGATGACAGTCTTCATAATCAGTGGGTTGGTGATCATCTTCAAGATTACTTGCACTCTGCAGGTACTTTGGTTTGCAAAGCTTTTACTTTTTTTCACCAGATTAATTGAACACCGTGACAGAAAATGAACACTAAATTGTCTCCCCTGTATTTCCACTTCTGCTGATTTATCTAACAAAATATGCTAATGATACACTAAAGGCCTGTGCACCATATACTCAAGTCATTATCCCCATTCATCTCAGCACCAAACCATCATTGCTAATACCAGCACCATGCCAAGTACTGTGCCTATGATTTTGTATGTTATGGGCACTTTCTGGCATTGAAGTGAATGGTATACCTTCCTCCTTCTTTTAACCTTCATTCATACTCTACTATAGCTCCAAAGCTTCTTCAAGAATCAGCCAACCCCACATAAAGTCAAATTTGAAACCAACACACATACATCCCATTTATTCGTGGACAGAGACTTCACGGCCAGTTATCAGGGCCATGCGCTTAACGTGAAGAGAAACCAACATGGCCGACCCCTGGTCTCTTCTTACCGATCTGATATATAATCACATTGGAGTGAATGTTTTTGACTGAACGTAGTTGGCGGTGGCTGGGACCGTCGCCACCGACGACAGTGCTTCAATTTCAGTCCATAATTATCAGTCCTAGCTGATGAATCCTTGTCCTGCAGGTACCACTTCATCATATGATCATTCAATTGAGAATGGAACCTTGAAATCTTCTGGTCATGACTATGCCGAGGTCCCATCTCCTAGGAGAGGTAAATCATTAAGGGAAGCACCATGAAGTGGCAAATGGAACACTAGTTCACCCCCCATGTACCCCT
>VJOZ01058995.1:221-13422 GCA_009801055.1 Stichopus horrens
TATGCATATAACTACGTTGGATTACGCGTTTGTGAATTGTTTGCATTCTCGAACACTCAACCACCGCTCTGGCAGGGTAGTGGGTCATTCGTAAGACATATGATACATAAGTTATCACGATATTCTAGGTTTCGAATCCTCTAACCCATACTTCTCTTTCAGGAATAATCTATCACTTCTTCCACAGGTGTTACTACATGTTGATCATTGCACAGAAAATCGGTAATTTGGGAAATCTAAAAAAGATAAAAAAACTAACCAAAAGAAAAAAAAGAAAGTAAATAATACATAGACGCTATGCTACCTCTTTTAGTTATCTGATACCTTGTCCTATTGGTACGGATTCTAAATTAGTACCGTCAAATGGTCAGAAAATACACCGCCCAATGCAATGTTCAAGGAAAAGGAACTCTTTACAATCCATGTAGCATGTAGTGTAACATTCTGAGTAAAGAAATGCTTCATAATAGAAGGGGTATCGTCACACTCAGCCTAGGGAACGATTTCAGGTGTTGAGATAAATATGGAGCAAAGGCCAGAGCAGTAAATGTAGTCGGAATGAAAGAAGGTTCCTATGGATTTGCAGATATGCTTTTTTTTATAGGTCTTATCTGTTTATTTGGGTTAAATAGAGAATCTGAGACCACCCACAAACAATAGACAATGATAGGCATGAATTAGAACTTACTTGTGGGCTAAATAGTCTCTTTTGATTCAAAACTTAAGCAAAGTCTCACCTGTATTTTGGAGTCTGCAGCCTTTTTGTTTTTCTTCTCTGCCTTTGATACATTTTTTAAATTTATTTTCCTTCCCCGTATTTATTCGTTTCCCCCTTAACTGGTCACTAGTTTGTAAAACATGTATTTGTTGTGCCCTGAATATGTAGGCCTATTACATTTTCTAACATAGTCTGCTCATTTTTCAATTTCCCAAAGTGCATATACATGTGAAATAAAATTTGAATTGTGCCCTTTATAACTTTAGGGACAATGCCCAAGGTTGGTAAAGTTAAAATTTGTGTGCCAAAGCTTGTTACTTCAAATACAGTCTCATTGGAGTGTTTGGCGACGTATTTCATGTCAGCATGTGTGTGAACACATGGCTACAAAGAGGACATCCTCACATAAGTCATCTTTTCATTGTGTTGTGTGACGTACTTGATAATGACAATTTATTCAAAATGCTTCTGTTTGTTTATTAGTAATGAGGCCTAGCGTACATACTCCCATGTATATCTAACACTTCTTTTTGATTGTGGTTAGCCTACCTGGTAGTATTTTACTGTCTATTTAAAAAAGTTGCTACTGTAAATATGACTGAAGTTTGCTTTCAGCTTAGACTATGTTCCTTACTGTGTAGTTTCTATAGTTGTGAATCGATTATTTAACTACGACTACGACCATGCCTCAAAATACTAAAAGAATCAAGTGCTGTATGTTTTCTTTAAGACTAATGTATACATTATCCACTTTTGACTTCGATGATAAGGGTTCAGTCTATTTGGTAATTTCACTCCTGGAAAAAACCTCAGATTTGAAACCACCCAAGATTTTTGTACAGCTCTATCGGCAAACTGATGAAACTCTGACTGTTTCTCACTAGTTTTTCATTTCTCATATTTACAAGTGCAAATTTGTTTCAATCAACATTACACTGCAAATCAAGTTTCTTTGTTTATCCTGCAGACATAATTCCACAAGAAAGCAAATTGATTTCTATTCATTGAACACATTGACAAAGAATATCTTGCTCAGGTAATATCTCTTCTGTGCTTCAGAATGCTGTGGGGTAAGTATTGTAGCATGTATGAATAAGTCTAGGTCTTCTTCAAATTATTACTTTATTTACACTTTATTGTATTTCACAAGATAATCTTCTATTGAACATAGAGGAGTATGACCATGGCAACACCTTTAGGAATTTATCTTTGAATTATATTGCCCAATAAAGATCTATATTACATTTAAAAATCTGTGTTAATACAGTTGTAATTTTCATTCCATAGGTGTCAATTTGTGGGAATGTACACAATTTCATTTTAATTTGCCATGTGCACAGTATGTGTATTGCAGTATTTTATACAGATATTCAATATAATGGTACCAAACAAAAACACTTAATGCTAAATGGAAAATTAAAACTTGTCTTGGTATGATCTAAGTCTGTAACTCAAAGAACAGCAAGAAACCTTCAGTAATTAAAGCAATAAGTCCAATTTTGCAGATTACATTGTCGAATGTCGAGAAACATTGTCGATTGTGGTTCTTGATTTCATTTTCTAGGCGTTGCACTTTCGCCAGGACGTTCCTTCTCTTGCACTATCGAGTATGATGTGCACTTATCAATGGCTGCCTTGGAAACCAGAAAGGGCCACGGTAAGTCCAGCCAGTATAAACACCTCAGTTAGCTGTTCTGAAGTTATTCTTTTGTTAGAAAGGTGTCCTCCCACAATTCCAGCCATTATGTGCTCAATTCTGTTAGTTTTCCTGACAGTTGTCTCCTAATTACCTGCAATTTTATTTGGTTGTCCCATGACTAAGGGAAGCCTCACAAATCTAACCCAAGATCATCTCATAGTGAGTTGTTGCTACGGTACCAATTGTAATAAGGATAGCAACCAGAGAGTCGAGGCATGCTCCAGTGCACATATCTTCTTCCTCACAGGCTGTGTGCACTTGATTTTGTGGAATATGCATCCTGCATAATGAAAAGCAGTGTCAAGGTTTGTGGGCCTAAGATGATCTTAGGCTGGATTTGGAAGTCTTCCCTAAATTTGGTGGTAAAATGCAATGGATTTGAAAATTTGTGGCTTGTGAGAACCTCAATCAAACCCAGGTAATAAGCAAGAGATAACCTGGCAAGAATTCACTTTCTGCATGTTTTCAAAGGGTCAAGTAAGCTTTCACAATATTCAAAAAAAGGAAAACCAGTAGGAAAATCATAGGCCTATTAATCATGCTTCTGTTGTAACTGTTTCCTCACACACTTTAAATACATAATGAGTGAAAGTTAACCCAATATTTGTATGCCTGAGAGGCCTGAGGGCACTATGTAAGTGCTTCTCTAACCACACAAGCATTATTTCACTTTGATCATTGCTAATCTTTCTGCGAATATTTCACAGCACCTTTCACTATTTCACGATTCTTTTCGACGTCTCACGATCATCTCCAATTTTTACAGTCCTACTGATTTTTTCGATATTTTGATTTTCCTTCACAATAATCAAACCGAATAGAGATCGGTTATTACTGGTTTTGGTCATGTAACTGGTTTGCTGTGAAAGTTTCCTTTCAAAAGCCATTTTGTACTAACCATAACAATTAATTCCCTTGTTTCAATCTGGACTGTATCTCTCTTCCTTTCAGTTACGGGTAAATTACAGGAACAATCTCAAGTGATTTTACAGACTGATCAGGGGCAGTTTGTTGTCTGCACTCTGGCTTCAGGGATTTTACCACAGCAGAACCTTAACATGAAGTTGACAGCTGGAGAAAATGTCACCATTTTCTCAGAAGGAAAAGGTGAGTGAAGAAAATTGTGTTGGCTGCTAAAGGGGGTGTGACATGAAGGTTCACAACATTTTGGAATATTGGCAGTATTAGTCTTAAAAAATGTTGAGAATAGCCACAAATTCTGTCAAATCGATTGAATAAATTGACAGTTTTACCCGCAGATTCCCATCTTACACCTGCATGGTGAATAAACATTGGCAGAGTATGCACATTTAGGACGTCATTGACGAAATTATATGCCGCGAAGGGTTTGTTTTGAAAGGGTATATTTTCTTCTTTACAAATAGTGATATCACCTACCAGTTGTGAAACCCAGTAGTTAAGATATATTATATAAAGTCCTAACAAAAGAAATACCAACACTGTCCAACACTCCACATCATCATGTTTGCATTTTTATCAAACTTTGAAAGACCATATCACAAAAACGGTTATAGATGGAAAGACAATTCCAATAGATTTTCATTTAGGGATTCATTTTTCAACATTTTAACAAAGCCAGCTTTTTTTCAAGATGCATGTTACACAACCTTTAACAAGTTCTTGATACATTCAGACCAGTGATATTTAATCTGCAATATGTTTTGAAGTCAAACAATTTGATAAATCTACCAGAAAAATAGATACATCTCACAAAGTAGAGTATCAGTGATGAAAATACTTTCAATATTTTGAAAAAAGCTGATTTTTTCTTATAAGCTGGATTAACTATCAACACAGTAACAGACAGCAGACTCAACCAATGTCCAGTAACTATCTCTTTGACATTTTCACTATGGCAACGGCTCGATGCTTTCCATGTTCATAACTGAAAAGCTTAATTTTCCCTCAAATTGTTTGCAGTTGATACCGCAACTTTGCTTACAATACATACTACAGTGAGTTAATTTTTCATCTTATTCACACCACAGTGTGCGTTTAACTCGGTAATCAAGTAATCAAAACAGGTCAACTGCTAACAGATTCAAACAATCAGTTTGTTCTCCCTACTCATACTCTATCTCTCTCTGCTTCTCTTTGTGGTCTGAAGAACCTTTCATGTGCAATGCTGATTCCTTCGTAAAAGCAAAAGAAGTCTTATGGTCAAGATGTGGTTTAGCGTATGTTTTTTTTCACGTGTCATGTCTTTGAAACCCAATAGTTCGTCGTCAGGAGACGGATGATAACTTATTTACGTAAATGTACCGTATTGCAGTCTCAACTCTTATTCTTGTTGGATGAGTTCAATTTCATTGGCAGAGAGTTTCTTTGGTACTGTAGAAGTTTAAGTCTTTTAGCTCCAGTAGAAAATAAAGAAGAGTATGCTATTATGTGGCTGTAAAGGACTCTTACTGTGAGTGTTAAGTGGCAGTTTGCAAGCAGTATCAATTTCATTTGTGGCCAATGAAATGCTGAAACATCATAAACACATGAAGTCAAGATTGCAAAATGAACAAAGTAGCATCTTCAAGAAGAGTATGAGTCATTGAGTCTTGGTCAAGGTCACATGTGATGTAAAGGTCAATCAACGTTTTGCATGCAGAATAAACATCCTATTTATGAGGGATGAGTATAATTACCATTTACTTTTGTCACAATTGAAGGAAAGTAGAATAAAAGAGTAGAGACCTTTTACAAGAAATCTACTCTGTTCATTTTTTTTCTGCAGCTACTATACACCTGACCGGTAACGCAATACTCGAAAATTCTGTGAACGCTGACGGAGATGAGGGCACCGCGGCATTCACAGCTGAGAATAACAATGGTATGATGATTCTCCCATGTCTCCCCTCTGCATCCTCTCTTTCTTGTAATAAATAATCATCTCATGGATGATTCAGAACTTCATTCTCCCAGCAAAGTTTGAGCTAAATGAGAGGACCATGTTCCAAATCTTTCATTCGAAGCAACAAGCCCCCATACGTGAACCGTGGTAGCTGTTTCTCGAAAAGCAGCCGCCAGTTTTCAATTCAATGTGACGTTACATGTAGCGAACTGGTGGTAATCATTTCACTCTTGAGTTTGTCAGAAGTTTTTATTTTAATGTCTCTTTTTCATTTACTTCACACATTCACCAGTCTCTACTCTTTATCCTCTTTCTCCTACTGAAACACTGAGCTATGCTACTTGCTTCCTAGCATTTTTTTTTTGTTTTTACAAAACTGGAAGGAGCTTTGTCATTTTGGGATGTAAGTTTGCTCCTGTTGACTGTCTGTCCTTATGAATCTAGTACCGGATAATTCCCTTAGGAAATCTATCACATGCTGACACATATGGTCGGTATTTCATTACGTCGGCAATGCTTCATCATCCCCTATTTTCAGCATTGGACTGGAGCCTAAGTTCTTGCCCTAATATATGATACATGTGTAGGTCAGTCGCTGCAGTATATGTTTTAACGCAATATTTAGTGATAGAATTACTGAAGAGATGACAAGGCATTTTTACGTGATCCATCAATCAGTTCTTCCTTTTCGCATTTTCTCTTTGTATTCCTCGGTTTGCTTTCAGTTTCCTCCAAGGATGAACCTGGCTCTGACATTGGCAGTGATGGAGAGGACTGTTGGAAGGCTGTGTGTAATTCAGGTAATATCAAATCACAAACTGTCCTCTTACTTTAAATACAGACTCATTGTACAATGATGCCAGAACATTTTTTTTACTGTCAGATAGTCAAATGTTCTTACCCTAAAGCTTAACCATGTTAAATTTCTTTTAAAAGAATATAAAAATAAAGTAACCACTGTGTCTGTAGTTGCTGGCACAGATGAATTAACCTACAATAGCCAAATGTTGGAAATATGATGCTTCCTAGTGAGAGCAGAGGTAATTTACTTCATCCCCCTCGCTTACCGGTCTTGTAACAACAAATGCACCCCAATCTACCCCCATTTTAGCAGTAAATGAATAGAGGTTCTTATTTAGCTAAGTTGGAACAATTATTATGTAGCCTCACAGGCACACGTTATGTTCCCGTGACAACTGGGTTATTTGTAACTCTCTCTAATCCGCATTATGTATCGAGAAAAAATTCTGAGAAACTCCCCTAGCATTGTATAGTACAAGTTACCACAAACAGCGTTAGTGTTGTCAGACCACTGAGTGTAGGCTATTGCTGCAGCAGATTAGTTGTGTCTACATTGTAGTTTTATAGAATGCCATAGAATATAACATTAGTGTATGGGACAGCATCATGTTGTGGTGGCAGTACTAATTCACTGACCTCTATTTGTACTGGATTGGAAGAGAGCTGCTGTTTGCAGCTATGAATCCAGTGTCAACCATGTTTGTTCACCCTAAAGAGGATACAGTCGGTTAACTACAGTGATTTGCTGGACTATGCCATGATGAATTCTGGGCAGGAATCATTAGGCTGATTTGACCAACCTCACTTTTTCATATTACGCCTGTATCTCCCCGATCGAGGCTTCATCAGATTTGCAGTGCAGTTTCAGATTTCTGCTCGCATTTCAGTTTGAATGGGTATCTAAATGTATATAAGGAAAAAAAAAACTTTGCATAGATGTGAAACTCTTGTTTTTTTGCAACTTCAAGCACACTGAATCTTGCAAAGGTGCGTAGAAATCATCAGCAAAAAAAACGCGTCGTTAAAATTTTCTCCTCACAGTGACAGATGTGGTCGTGAAGGAAGAGCCCATGGACTCTGATGGAGACTGGGTGCTTGCAGATGAGGAGAATGGCCGCTTGACCCCAGAAGACTCAAACAATGGAGATCTATGTCAAACAAAAACATCTCCAGATATAAAAGCAACAACAGAAGAAGAGACAAGTAAGTTATGGTAGCAGACACACTGCTAAGAGTGACATCTCTCTTTTGGGTTTTCAAGATAATTTGCCAATTGTTTCACCGTGGCCTGACTAAATAGGTTTCCTGGTTATGTTTCACTTCTCAGGTCATGCAAGAAAATAAACGATCTTGAACAATTTTTTGGGATGGATTACATCTGTAGCATTGGTTTACATTTTCTTAAGTGCTCAGCCAGCAAAATGTTGAAAGTTGGGGATAAATAAATAATCTGACTGATTCAGTTGTGGTCTCTTAAAGGGAAACTGTTGTACAGCCTTTCAAATAGTCCTGATTATTCAAGTATAGTTTTTCAAATAAGTAGACACAATTGGGTTGTACAATAAATTCATGCCACCAAAAATACAAAGTTTTTATGAATACACCTTTTTTTTTTCGCCTGCAAGTCGCCATGTCGTTGCAAGTGACCTGATCGTGACGTCAGACATGCACCTGCACATATAACTGAGTATTGGCTGTGTATGTCTTACATCATACATCTCCAAAATGGCGACAC
This sequence comes from Stichopus horrens, assembly GCA_009801055.1. Taxonomy (NCBI): domain Eukaryota; kingdom Metazoa; phylum Echinodermata; class Holothuroidea; order Aspidochirotida; family Stichopodidae; genus Stichopus; species Stichopus horrens. Next base: position 8,038 of record VJOZ01058995.1, read on the forward strand.
GCTGTACAACAACGGCGGAAAGTTTTGCGTTACCTTTAGAGAGAAGTAATTACGAAAATAACACCATCACTGTCATTACTGTTTGTAAATATATGTACATTAAGTGTAGATTGAGATTGCAACCCCTGCTAAGGTTCCTCTTTTACATGTTAGTGTCTTTATGAATGCTCTTGACAGGTATACCCAATAGTGTGACTGATTTTTGGTTCCTTGTGTTAACGAAGGAACCGGGCATGTGTGTGTATGGAATGCAACTCAATAATCGAGTGCTCACTTTTTCTCAAACTTGTGGTGTATCTGTATCATATTGGGTGGATGTGCTGTATCTTTTTCGGTGGCCAAATCTTGCATATTAATGAGTGAGCGGGGCTTAACGCCAAGATTTGAATGTGCAGTATGTGGTGCGATAGCTAAATAGTTGAGTGCTCAGTTTTTCTCAAACTTGTGAGATACGTGTATCATATAGGATAGATTTGCGGTATCGTTTTTGGTAGATATTTGGTACATGACCATGGCCTTTTTATTGTCGATATCATTAGCATTTTTTGGCAAACAGTGGGATTTTTTGCTTCAGTATGTGTAAGAGTGTACAGAAAATTTAGAAGTTTGGACATGCTGTACGCAATTGGCTTTTGGTCAGTGAAATTCCTTTGCTTCATTTTCATGCTGTGTATGCTTATATGGTCCATCATTCCCGCTTCAGAAAATCATGGAAGTGCGTGCTTGAGGTGGTAGATTTGTGATCAAATGAAGAGGCAGCAGTACTGTGGGTAGTACCGTAGATAGTCATACCCGACAAGTCTGGCTGGATCAGTTTACGTCCATGTGCTTCAGTGGTGATGTGTTCATTGATGTAAATATCTTTTAATTTGGTAAGGTGGGCAACATACAATAAAAGAAAATAAGTCAGTTGGTATTCTTACCAGTGGAAACTAGACTCTAGCAGTCTCCTCCAGAGCATGCTCCCACTGGTGGGCAGTGAACTTTAAAGGGGCATAGATGCGACAAGCCTTATTGCAATTTACAGAATCACTTCTTTATGGCTTTCAATGAAACTCTGCAGGGCCAAAAAGTTTACATCAGAAATACGTTGTAATTGCATTTTGTGGAACTGGTACACATGATAGTAACTCTGCAGGATTAATTCCGATTAACACAGAAATTGTACGGATGGAGAGATTGTACTCAAAATACTTTTGGAAACTTCCTGATCTAAAGGAAGACGTCCGAATCTCCTTCTGTGTTGGAGTTATGAGCAATTATGTGTCTTAGAATGTTAACTTTAACTGCCCCCTACATTTGTGGCATAACTTTTTTAGGTTATCCTGCTCCTATATATCTATTCCCATGTAATCCAGATTCATTCATTACAGTACTCAATTGATGAGCTTATAGTGACTACAATCAGGGTTGCCAGTTTGTTTGTGAGGTAACCATCCAAATTGCTGGCCAGATCACCTGAAAATGTGATAAAGCATGGAATATAGTGTCATTGTAATTTCCATTAGGCCCACAAAACGCCAAAATGCCATTTGGCGTGCACTTTCAGTTTTTACCGACCCACAAAGGTAAAAAGAAACAAAACAAAATTTATGCCTATTTTGGTATTTAAAATGCCAAACTGGCAATCCTGTCTACAGCAAATGCAGGCAAGCACACTCTGTGAAAAGATTGGATGTCTAAAATTTGCGAGAAGTGTAAGTCAATGATTTGATCCAGGAACTTGTGCACAATATCATGCAACAGCAAGTGAAATTTCCCATGTGACATTTTCCAGGTGAAATTTTCCCATTGAAATAGAACAGTGACTGCTCACTGCAAGTGACAAAATTACTATACGACGCACATACAGCAATGTGCTTGTATCATTAAAGTTACGTTGTCTGTGTATATAAGGGACAGTTACAGCGAATTTGTTTGTATTTCTGGAGAAAGTTCCAATGAAACGACAAGTCTTCACCGATTTTATTTAAGGAAGTAATTTGTAAGTAATAATGTTCAGTAATTAGGTCACCTGACTTAAATTTCTAGCCCACAAATGGTGAGTTGGTCTGTTGACACATGATGGCATCGGCAAAAGTTTGGTTGCCGATTTAGTTGCTGTATTCAGCACTGCTCTCAGACCCTGCTGAAGCTGCACAAATGAAACTTTTTTCCTCACCATTTTGCAGCTTTTGTAAATGAATTTATGTGAAGACATGAATACAAGTTACTGCATTAGTACTACAGTATGTTGGGTACGGAACCTCTTGTTTTTATGACGTTGAGCACATGGTCAATACGGGTACTCTGAGTAATAGCTAAACTGATGTGCTGCAAATGCCGGTACTAATTTTTCTGGTACTGCCCAACCCCTAATGATAGGTGTGCGAGTTGACTCGGAAGTAGCACACAGTGCAAATCAGAATGTAGCAGCGATAGGCTCAAACCCGAGGGTAAAAGCGTCATTCAGCTAATTTTTTCTCCCACCTTTGATCAATGATGTTTCTCTTTGGCGGGAATTTGCACTTTTCCGATTTGTAGTAACGAGATGAAAAAGTGCATGTAATCCACTCATCTTTTTGTTGTTCTCATTTACCTAGTCATGGAAAGTACATGTATCATTAGCCATATTGCCCTTGCAACTGTTGATCCAGATAGGTATATATATGGTCCATTGGGTGTTCCTCATTCTCTCGATTTGTTCTTGTTTTTAAGTCTTTAAATAGTGTTTCTTAATTGTAGTCCCTTTTTTCTCTTTACTAAAATGCTAAGTTGTGTGCATTATGCCTGGTGAAGTACGCAGCTTTCGTGTACACAACTTGAACCACGTGGCTTGAAATGTTTCCATAACCCCCAATCAAGACTGGTCCATACCCAGGGATATCTCAGTTTTTAAAGAGGCCCCAGTAGTGTAAGCGAGTTATATTAACCAAACCACATGAGCTGTGATTGTCAGCTACCTAACAGACACCAAACTACATGAATTACATTGAAATTTAATGTGGCGTACTAGATGAGCAACATACGCCGTGCACACACTGAAGAACCAAGATCGTTATAAAGGTTTTTAAAATATATCATTTTGGCATGCCACTCTATGAGTCTTTCTTGCAGGTTCGTCTTGCACATACCATGCTACCTATGTAGAGATTATACATGTAGTTTCCTAAATAGTTATGTCCAAAAGTAAGTGAAATCCATTCAAATGTATCCCAAATGCTCTACCCACGTTCAGTCTCTATTGAAAATTGAAGAAAATCACTAATCTTTTAAGTAAATGCCCTTATTTTTCACTCATCAATATTTTGCAAATTTTGTGAAAGACATCGTTAGTATGTGTTTCAAGGAGATTCTACGCATACCTCTTTTACAACTTTCAGTGCCATTTAAAAAGCGTAAGCTTTAGGCCTGCCTACACAAATTATCTGCAGAATGACAGCTAGCGGACATATCTCAACCCACAGAAATACAAATATAAATGCGTATTTCTATGATCAAAACCCTTCACGAAACCAACAATCGGCTACTTCAAACGTTTAGTTGAAACATCTTCAAGTGACTAGGGTCTCTGAAGCCTGCAACTTACAAAAAATGGTTTGTTCCCTGTAGCACGGAAACTATGAATTGCTAAGTATGTTAGGCTACTCAATATACACCCTCTACATTAGGATATCATTACTTAAAATTTTCTGAAGACTGTACATGATCTAATACCTGTTTCTTTTCATGAGACATTTTGGGACATTTCATCCTCAAAAATGTATGTAATACAGTTTACTCTACATGACATGTACAACATTTTATAGAATGTTGTAATTTTGAGGCAACAACAATGACTTTTTTATGATCAAACTATCATGTTTTCTACCGATACAATAACATTTTTCAACTTAAAAAGTCGAAACTTAGCATAGATTTCAGATGGTTCAAACATATCCAAAAACACTAGAATCGCTGAGTTTCCATGGCTTCTCCCCCTAGGGCCCCCACCAAGACTTTGCCTCTGGACCCCACAAGGGGCCCTATGGTGGGCCCCGAGAACCCATGCAATGGAATCATGCCTACAGCACCCTGTTAGATCTACCGGGAAATCTGACTACATTGTAATTATGCCTGGGAAAGTTACTTTTTCCAGCCATGAATGAAAGGTTGAAAATGATTGAGATACGAATAAAGTGTAAGTTACATTATCAATTGGAACAAGTAGATACTGTTAGGCCACCACGTCACACAGCCCACTGTTTTTCTGTATTTTGTAGCTTGAACCTCTATTGCTTTTACTGTAGGACTCAATATCTTTCAATTTATTGCATTAATTGAAATGACTTTTTTGATATTTATGAACTCCAGCATATCATTTTGCAGTATGTATTCCAAGAACAGTGCTAGGAAGCATAGTGCCCTTTGGCTGTTTGAAATCATGCAAAATACTTCCTCTCTTACAGATTGCATGTAACACTATTGATGGTTGTTCACATTTATGACAGTGGTTCCATCTGGGTGTTTGTCATAGTTTTGGTCCAATGTCTGAAAGGGACCAGTTGGGCCATTTATAAAATCATGAAATATGTCTCTTTTTCTACAAATGTTATGTGACAAAAGTGATAGGTCATGGTCAGAAATGGGCCATATGGGCTATTGTACAAAATAATGCAAAATGCTCCTGTTACTTCATAATTTATATTGCTGTACATCTGTGCAAGGAACCACAGTTCCCTTGGGCTCTTGTACTTTTTTATTTTTCTAGATTTTTGAATTTTGGGCTTTTTCAGAGTCTTTTCATGAGGAAGTTTTCCTCTCTGACCCGTTCTCACTGAAACTAAACTATTAACTTTTGCTGGACATTTATACTCAACAGATGGACCATGACCATTGGACATGTACTATATGCACATATTGGAGATGTGTGTTTTTTTTTTCCTTGTCGCTACATATTGGTGATATGTATTAGTTCCTTGTTTTGTTGCTTTTCAGACCAAAGAAACTCGATGACAAATTCTAAGGATGATGCCATTCATGAACATGTGAATCAAGCCAAGAGGCGTCGCTTAAGTTCAAAACGAAGAGCCGAACGGGGTTAGTTATTTTCAGTTGTGAAAACTTTATACAAAATGTTGCCAAAAAAATATAATGTGCATGTGTTTATCATCACGTTAAGGGACGTGACTCAAATTATCTTATGCATTTCGCTGCATCCTGTCGCAACGCATTTTAATCCAGATGCATCGGAACATTCATTGTTTACCACTGCTGCCAGCTCTCCCAAGCGTTAACAAAAGCCAGCAACGCATCGCTCCGCAGTCCTATTGTTGCCTACCTTTGAGCACTAATCCGCCGGTAACACAAAGGCAAAGCCGAAGCATTGCAGCGGCGGGACTAGAGCCATTTTAATTAGCCAAGTAC
>VJOZ01059019.1:4032-14889 GCA_009801055.1 Stichopus horrens
AGTGAGGAGTGAAGTAAATAGAAACAACATGGCACGGACAAGGACCTCCTCAGTCCCCAACAGGCAACGAACACTTAAGCACGTAAAAAGCACAAAGTGATTTCGAGAGGTCACCTGGACGACAAAGATAGGAAGGGATCAACTTGAAATTTAATTTTGTGCAATTGGTACTGTACATGCAAGCAAGCTAGATACTAAAGAAAAAGGTGCGAAATGGGCGGAGACCTTGAGGGCAAACAGTTCCCAAAAATTTTGTCCAATCTTGAAAGGATACAATATTTACGACAGGATGAGAACAGAGTGAAAGATAAATGGAAACACTTGCGAGGTCTATCAGGGGAAAAAAATGGATCACTAAGATATTCAAAAATAATGGAGAGAATTAAACAGAAACTGATGGTTTAGATGGAAGTATGAAAAAGGGGTCCCGGTCCAGTTGGCAACAGGGCATTGTTAGGAAGATTGCTAAAAGTTACCAGTCAGTGAAGGAGTTCAGTGGAGACAGTTAGAGAGGACTGGAGTAGCCACATTCCTCTGAGACTTTTTTAATAGACTTAGACCTATGAGTGCTTTCTACTGTAATTTCAAAGTAAACTTAGAGGGAAATAGGGCATTTACAAATGTACCAACATGGCAAACAAATAAGCTAGTTTCAATCATTCATAAGCTATTCAGGCTCAAAAATAAACATCTGCCAAAGCGTCATCTCCTCAAAAAATTATGCATAACTTATGGAAAACGCATCAAATGAATTTGTGAACGTTTAGGTCAACAATGCATTCTTGAAGACAAGTAATTCCAATTTCTATATGTGAGAATCCCCTCAACTCACTGGTGTGGGTATTCACGAGTGACTATACTCAATACCTCTTGCTTGCTTCAAAAATTGATTTCAAGTACCCTTTGAGCAAGGTCAAATCTGATGCATTAGTGAAGTAAAGGGGTACTGTAAGTATGTCTACCATTTGTGAATACTTATTTCCTGAAAAGAAGGTCACCCTCCTTATTTCCACGGCTGGAAAAAGTCTAAATTTCCCAAGAGGCTAATTACAACGTAGCCGGATTTCCCAGCAGATTTAAGATGATGCTATGGGCATCATCCGATTGTAAATCGATTGCCATACTGGCGTGGGGTCAAGGGGAAAACCATAGGGCCCCTTGCTGGGTCCAGGGGGGTTTGCTCCCGGAAACTCAGAGGTTTTACCATTTTTGGACATGTCCGAACCACTTGAAATCTACGCTCAATTGCAACTTTCCTCTAAATTGAAAAATGCTATTTTATTGGATGAAAGCAGATAAATCCATTAGCAAACAATCACTGATATTGTTTCAAAATTTAACTGTTCTATAAAATGTTGCATATGTCAGAGTAAACTGTATTGCACACATTTTCAAAGTTTAAAATGTCCTTAAAAATCTTGTGGCAAGAACCAGGTATGATCTTGCGCACCCTTTCGAAAATTTAAAGTAATCATATCCTAACGTGGTGGGTGTATATCGAGTAACATGAATGGCAATTCATACTTCTATATTACAGGGAACAAATGACTTTTTGTTGTAGGCTTCAGAGTTTTTTAAAGACACTTTAAATTTTTTTTTGGTGGGGGGAGGAGGTTATGTTCATTGATCCTAGTCGCTTTAAAATGTTTGGATTAAAAATTAAAGTAGGAGAATGGTGGTTTTGTGGAGGGATATGCATTCATCTTTGTATTTCTATAGGTTGTGATATGTCCGCTATCTGTAATTTGCAGATGGTTTGCATATGCAGGCCGAAGGCAGGTCTTAGCTTGCTTTCTAATTGACATTAAACGTAGGAAAAGGGGTAAAATTAGAATCTTCTGGAAACGTGCAAACGTTGTTTACGTCACTTGATAAAATATTGATCATGAGAAAGAAATAAGGGTATTTATTTAAAAGAATACTAATTTACTCCAGTTTCTTGCAAAGTTTGAACATGGATGGAGCATTTAAGATAAACATTTGAATGGACTTATCTACCAGTTATTTTCATGGGTAACTATTTAGGAAACCAAGCGTATGATCTCTATGATACTGCGATGGAAAAAGCATGGTATGTACAAGATAAACCCTGAAGTAAAGTCATAGAGCAGTATGTCACGATATATTTCGAAAACGTTTAAATGGTCTTGGTGCGTCAGTGTATGCCATGTGCTGCATACATTGCTAACAATGTATGTTGCATTAATTCCAACATGATTCATGTATCTTGATGTCTGTTAGGTAGCTGAGACAAGTTGACGTGTTTTGGTTAATATAACTCGCTTACACTACTGCAGCCCCTTTGTAAGATGTGTCGATATATCTAGTATACCAGGGAATGGAATAGTCTGTGATTGGGGGTTACAGAAAATTCAAGCCACATGCTTCATGCTAAATACACGAAAGCTAAGTACTTTGCCAGGCATATCGCGCACAAGTTAGCATTTTACTAAAAAGAAAAAAGTTGGCGACAATGAAAGATTAAAATTAAGTAACAATATTTATAAGATGTAAAAACAAAAACAGAGCGAGAGAATCAGGACCATTCCAAAATACTGTATACCCACCTGGATAAACAGTTGCAAGGCCAATATCCCTAATAAATACATATATACTGTATACTTGCCATTACATAAGGTAAATGAGAACAACAAAAAGATGAGGGGAATACAAACACTTTTTCATCTTGTTACTGCAAATACGAAGCATGCTTTAAGGTAGAAAAATTTAAAGATAAAACTTTCCCGTAATTCATGCCAAAGAGAAACCTCAGTGATCAAATGTGAGGATAGAAAATAGCTAAATAGGGCTTTTACCCACAGTTTAGAGCCCTTCTAGCTACAAACTTCCAAAACAACCAGCACACCTGTCATGTTAATATTGCATAGCTCTTTTGCAAGTACATACCTGTACAGGCTCTTTACCTGTATATGGAAGTGTGCACAAGATTCTGATTGGCATAGCATTCCAACTTTTCAATGATCGTTGAAGGAATAAACTAAGGGTGAGAACATTTTCGCAAGCTGTGTAAGGGATTTTTCAATTATTTGGCCCTTTGCAAAGTTTTTTTTAGGTAGGAAGTAGTAGTTCCATATTTGTTCTGTTCTTTTTTTTGTTGTTATGATCTGATGTTCTTTTTAACTGTCATGTGGATTTCGGGAGAGATGCAAACTTTCCCAGGAAGGAACCTCTAAGCTTCCTGGCTTTTTCCATTCCTGCTCATTTTGCATAAACCATCATTCCATTTCCACAACTAGTGGTTTTAAATATATTTTTAAATAGAAAAAAAAAAAGGTGCCTTATTTTCCTTAAGTGTTTCAACAAGTGATGTATCAAGGAGTGCCATCATTTATCAAATGATAGTTTTCACAGCTACGATCATTTGCTTTCTGCCGTTAAAATTTACCAATCACACCTTTCCCTCTTCTTTCCATTTGAAGTTCATTTTGTTTCTGGTATCCTCTGACAGATAAACCTACATGTCCATCCTCGGTGACGTCACACGAATATTGCGCAGAACATTCTACTACAACCCAAGCTTTGCTAAGATACCTGCATTCTGGGATGTTTAGTTTCCGCTTCTGTTGACAAATGTTTCTACTTTTATTAATGTTTGCAATTTCTCAGTTGTATTGAGAAGTTCTTTTAAACAAACATTTCACAATCACAAATGATTAATGGCAAACTTTTGCAGCGACTTCTCACATCACAGTCTGTTCCAACAAGCAGGTGACGAAGAGAGAGAGAGAGAGAGAGGGGGGGCAAAGATAATTCTGATAATGATGCTACTCTCATGAAGCCTACTTTATCCACGGTATGGAAAGAACACACACTTCATATATATGTACACAACAATTGGTATTTCTCTGTAGACAACCCTTGAGTTTTTCTTGAATGTACACAAACTCACTGACAGCAATGCCATGTAACATCCAGTTCCTTTACGTACAGTTTTCGACAAATGTCTACCCAGGAGATTCTTTTCGAAGATAAATGTCGGTTTTTTTAATGAATAAAATATTTGTTACAAGTAAATTGTTGTTCCCATAAATTCATGAGAAACACACAAAAATGATTCAGTATCTCACCTTTCTAAATATTTCCACTGTAGAAATCTTGAAAAGTACATGCTTTCTAAATATTCATTATACGGTTGGTTTCTCAGAAAGTTTCTCACAGCCCTGCAGAGGAAGAGAGAGAAAGAGCCACAGATGTTAAGATGACAGATGACATGTTCCTGGTTGAAACAATGTGTACAGTTTTAATAACAAACAAGCATCTTATCAACAATGGATGAAACCACAGATCAAAAATTGGGCAGACAAGTTTCAACCCCTCCTCCTAGCCTCCCAAAATGAAGTGCTTCAACATACAAAGTGATTCCCAGACCTTCCTGGTGTGGGTATTCAGGAGTGACTATACTTACCCCTCGCCTCACTAATGCATACATTTGACCCCATGCTCAAATCGTCCTCGAAACCAATTCTAGCACCATGCCTCTAAGGCCTAGCGCACCCTCGTGGGGTCTATGTAGGCTGTTTCACCTACTCACTAGCCTCCCAAAATGAAGTGCTTGAACATACATAGTGATTCCTTGTACTAGAGGGCCACCCCTATGATTCCTCCCAAACAGCCAGAATTCTGCAGCACTTGTCAGCGCCCCCCTCCCCCGTAATGTTTTGTGAAACGCAGTCACGGGCCTCCTACAAGAATATGTGACCCAAGGGCCATGGAATTCTCTTGTGTATATATTGAGCAATTCACTTGTGTATATAGAGATGAGTGTCTTTAAGAGAACTGTAATAACAGTAAATAAGCATACAATTCATGACCACACACTTTCACATTACTGTCATACACAGCCAGTACAAGTCAGGGATCACCAATTTAAAACAGTTCTCATAACCATTGGAATTGAAACTTGACTAGTGAGACGAATTAAATGAGCCACTTTATGGTGCATTACCTCGACAAAGCCTGCACCTAATGTGCAAATGGTTCACAAACATCCAGGGCCTGTGAAACAGCAGTCATAATCAGCAACATTTAGCCAGTTATACTGCTGGGACCAAAGACTTTGTTACACGTGAGATTGCTTGTGCAATGTGTGAATCACGGAGCTAATCTCCATCATATGACATTTAAAATTCATCACAAAGTGTGGACCATCAAAAGAAGTTCAATTAATTTCCTTTTTAATTGAAAGGTCATGATAAATTACCAGGTGGTCAGGATTGGAATGCATGACCTCTGAATAACTTAAATTTCCATGACAACCATTTTAAGATCATACATGCTCCTGGAGATTGTTCCATGTGCAGAGTTTTGAAATTCATTACCAAACTTTCCTTTACCAGGATGCATCATGTATTTTCTTTTATAGTGTAACTGATTCTCTGAGTCTAGCAGTTCTGAAGTTTACAGTCTGTTGTCCCTTTAATTAAAATACCAACATCAACAACTTGTAAAGACCTCTTCACGATAAACGATACTGTTTCATCAAAGTTACTGGTACATTGATGTTTTTTTCCCCTTCACTATGCCTACAAGCAGCGGCTTGTTTCGATGTAAAAATGTTGAAGTAAATGTTTACAGAGTATTCCACAAAGGTAGAGTGCTAAAATATCACGAACTGCATCAGGGGAATAAACAGAGCTTAAACCAGAGTATGCTGGCAGATTGTAATGCCATTGATCTGTTTAAGTTTTAGGTGCTTTTAAAGGTTGATTGGTTACAGTGTGAAAGACTCAACACGGTGATATATTATTTTGTTGCTCTGTCTCATATATAGGCCTTAGTACTTGTTTGTGATTACTGCCGGCAAACACGAGGGAGATCCTTGAGATTGCTTGACTTTATATGCTAGACAAGGTAATGTAATGTGATGTATCATTCAGGTACTATTATAATGTAATGTGTAATGTATTATGTGATGTTATGCAGTGCACTGTGCAATTAAAGGATGTATGAAGTGAAGAATGTGGTGTGACACAATGTGAGGCAATGCAGTATAATGGAACAAGATGAAGTACTGTACATGAACGTGACTAATGAGACGGTGTCCAGGTGAAATTCTTCACATCATATTTCAGACACTTTTTCTGAACTTACACCAGAATGCAAGAATTCATAGTAGTTGTGATGATGTAACTAGACTTCTAATCTTATGCTTTGTGCAGCACTGCAAAGTTAATCTCAGTGTTAACTAATATGTTCCCCACAACTTCCTGGTGTGGGTATTCATGAGGGACTACACTTTCTCATTGCCTCACTAATGCAAACATTTGACCCTATGCTCAAATTGTCCTCGAAACCAATTCTAGCATTGCAGACTGCNNTTGTAAAGCTCTGCTGTTTCCGCAAGGGGTAAGTATATTTCTATGATGTGAATTAGCAAATATCAACCTGATTGTGATGACCTTTGTGACATAACTGTTGGCAATACATGGGCCAATTAAGAGGTATGTTGATGCTTCCTTCCTGGAGTACTAAGAATTGTTTTTTTTTTCTAACTTTGCCACAAATTGACCCCTTTATGACCTTTGACCTCTACTGATACACAAAAGACTGTCATAATTCAATACATTCACTGCCATACCAGATATGTCAGTCCACGCTTATTTGTGGACTGTTTACAAAGTATTACCCAAACAACTCTAAGTGATGACTGATAGAAAATTGACCTCCACTAACAAAGTTCTTTTTTTCCCCCTGCAGAATTCAAATGAACTTTCACCTCCACCCAAAACAATAAACTTCATGTCCTCAGTGTAAATAAGAACTCAGGCCAAGTTTCCCTTCTCTGGACAATGTCCTTCAAGGATTTCCCCTCCCAAAAAAAAACTTCTTGACTCTATTGACCTAAATGACCTTTGATCTCTACCCATATGACACTTCCTGTACCTGGTGTATACAGTAAACCTATTGCACATAGCAAATATGGATGCAGTCCCCATCTTGAGATACCATGTTTAAAAACAGGGCATTACAAACATACAGACAGGCATACATACACACACACATGCAAGCAAGGTTATGATCTTCACTGAAAGCAAGGATAGCAACCAGGATTCTTGAAACAGCTCTGTGATGCTACATACTTCACTCTGTTCACACAAAAAAAATAATAACATTCACTGACGCTTTCCTTGCCATTGATCCTACAGTAATTCTTGGCATTTAAACAACAAAAGCAATATTTGACTCACTTTAATAAGGGTATTGTGACGAACAATTATTCTGACAGGGAAAACATTTCTTTTTAGTGGCAACAGTCAATGTTCAAAAGCAGGGCAATCTTCATGAAAGTGAAATCTCACATCTTAAAAATTTTAGGTGGTGTCAGCTATTTTTTATAGTATTTGAGAAACTCAATGACAAATCTAGGAAAGAACTATCAATGCTGAAAACTTGGAAACTGGCATAATCAGTACAATGCCTGTGCTTACAACAGCATAACTCAGAAATTCAAAGGACTTTGCCATTTCTAGCCAATACTCATGAAGAACACAGGACAACATGTACATACCAATTTTGAAATTCAAACACCTTATACTTCCAGACAGAGGCACAGAGCATGCCTACACTAAGCTATTTTGACCACTGTACGTGCTAAGCAGCATATGTTTTCACAACTTGACCTATGATGACCTCAAATAAAATTTGACCTCCACCAAAATCACTATGACCAACCCATTCACACTAAGTATCAAATTAGTCAAGATTACGCTTCTTGAGATACCGTGTTTACAAGGTCTCACATTTTGACCTCTGATGGCCTCAAATGACATCTGACCTCTATCCAGGATAGGGATCACCTACTTAGTATGACCAACCAACACACCCAGTAATGATTAGTCAAGATCGCCATTCTTGAGATATGTCTTTAATGGGTTTCCACAGTTTGACCTCTGTTGACCTCAAATGACCATTGACCTTCACCAAAAATGATAGGGAACATCTACTCACTATGGCAATAACCCACACACTATGTATGACACTGGTCAAGATTACCCTTCTTGAGATATTCTTTACAAGGTTTTCACATTTTGACACATTTGTGAAAGTAGAAGTCAAAGACAGTAGCAAGTGCTAAAAGCAGGGGTAAAAAAGCACCGCCACTGACTGATCGAGTCCACTTTAAACACACTGACAATTTATGGATTCCCTCTGTAACAAAGGCGAAAGTACACGTTTCGAGATAACTACAAGGATTTCAAATAATATGTGACATGAATTACAATTCCATGCAGCTACCACACATTTCTCCTTGGAAATAATCAACAACAGGGAGAATCTTTTCTCTTTTCCACTCTTCATGAAAAATAAATCAAGAAAGTGCATATACAGATGTTATAAAAAAAAAAAAGTTCAGCAGCTCCTCTTTGCCATTTGTGCCATTCTCTCACGATCTGTTATGCTTACAAAGGACATAAAAAGGAAAAAGGAAGAAAGGAAAAACAGAAGAAATATAAAAGAAAAAAGACCTACAAAGGAAAGACCTAACACAATAAAAAAGTCAATACTGAAGTACAGCAGCAAGTTTTGGGATAGATTCATTGAATGCCTTTGTTCTACAGAGCACTTTTCATTTAAAGAGTTGAATTGACTTTCACTGAATACGACGATTTTTAAATGCTGCACCAAAGATTTTCTTGTCAATCTTGCAGTCATATTTTTTGGTATACATTTTTTTTTTCTTTGGAAAATGCAGCATTGTGGGAGAAATTCAGTGTAAAGTTGTACCATTTTTTGGTCATTTCAACCCCAAATGTTGCCGGAATTTGACAATTAAGAAGGCTATTTATAAAATGTGACTGCTGCTATAGAAGCTGTAACGCTGAGAGAGAAAATTATGCAGGCATGATATCGCTAACCAGTCCACACAAGCATTTGCTTAATTGGATTGAAATGTACTATCAGTTTTGTTGATATCGATTTTCTGATAAAACTTTTCACATTTGAGGACTGCTACTGGATATTTCAGTGCACATAGGCTCAATTTACCATAGACGGAAACTCCAACGAAGCTACGAGCCACGACACCTTCCATCAACAACCCCGTCAACGGTGGAGCACAACACATCGTACAAAAATGAGAGAAAATGGAAGACGAATGGGCTTGCAGGGAAACAGAGGCTAATCTTAGCAATGCTTACCAAAACTCAAAGAACCCTAAAGGGATCTAGAATACTGGCTCTTCCCTGACCATATTCCCACTTCACTCCCTGCTTGATGTTCTACTTCTCTCATCGTACTGTATGTAATCATTTTCAAAAGAATACACTCTCTTGACAAAACTTTTACCTCTGATGCTTGGATGAAAACCTGGCCATTGCAACCACAGAGCATTTGTTCTTTAACTTGCAATTGGAAACATAAACTGGCTATTGAAAACATGTGTTCACACATACGTAGACATGATACCGGACATAACAGTATCCTTACCACTGAAGAGAGAAAAGAATTCTTCTTGGAAAGTTGCCTGCATGGCTTGCGACCTGTGTCAACTTCTTCACATGAAGACCATCACTACTGTACTACCGATACTGTACCAAATGTTACAAGTAAGAGACATGTGGGTTATACTGCATTGTATTGGTTAATTAAGAGTATATATGATGCACTACGCTGTATTATTGAGCAAAGTTGTTCTGTTGACAACACACACTGCTAACAGGAGGACCAATGCCCAGGTGACCTGTACTGTTGGCTGTCTACATAAACCATACCTGTAAGACTGATTATGTGGTGGTGACATAAAGCCATATAGTGATATACACTGACACAATCTGTATTACATTTGAACACACCAACATACTGCAAACAGCGTTATCATCCATTCCTGACGTTGCTGGCAGCTCAACTGATGCTTTTGAGAGCTGTACAGCGCAGTTCTTGCCGGGGCAGCTGCACCATAAATTACGTACTTGGTATTGTTGAAAGATGTAAGAGGCTGACTGCAAGTAGCTGGCAACGTAGCAAACTGATAACAATTGTCTCACTTGGGTTTGTTTCCACACTCTCACATTGAAGCACCATAAACAATGCAAAATGGGACTTGAAAGACCCTCTCTAAGGTCGAGATTCCTAATTTCTGCTGTTTAAGGTTATGATCAGAAATGCAGGTAGCACTAACGGTAGGCTTCAGAGAGTTTTGAGAGATAAAACTACTGGTATTTATCTCCCAAGTTTGCAAGTATTTGTCTTATAGATCTGCTAAACAAATCTAGCAGACCATATCTACGGAGGAGGCGATGCAGTTTACAGTAGAGACTTAATGTATCATACCTTCACATCACTTGCAATAACAGACTGCACTGACAGCATAAAGCTGTCGGGACAAACAATTTTGGTGAGATACCCCTTACCAATACACCTCTCACCAAAGGCAATAGTTGGCTGGTGGTAACAGTTCCTTCAGTGGTAATTGTCTTTAGATACAGCCAGTGAATTGGGGATACACTTCCTATTTGCTCACTTCAAAAAGAAGCAAAATTCAGCTGAAATCTTGCAAACTTTCCATTTTGCTTCTATTCCAAGAAGTGTGACATCATTAAATTCTGTGGCATGTTTGGCACTAGTGTTTGCATTGGGTAACCAGCTACAGTGCCCAACCGACGATGCTAAGACTTTGCTTCTGAAATTGTTACCTGCATCCAAAGTTCATCAACATACAATGTATATGTGACAAATTTCAGCATGTACTCACAGTATGCACTTAGCATAACTAAATTGTCATGCCTGTACATAAGAAACAGGGTGTCATACTATTTGCAAAAAATATGTCATATTATGACTTGGCAGAAGTCTAACAGAAGTTATATTTTCCGGTATACTGTATTTCCATATCACACT
>VJOZ01059102.1:4084-14372 GCA_009801055.1 Stichopus horrens
TGTGTGTGTGTGTGTGTCCTCTATGTCAACATGGTGTCTCAGGTAGTGTATGCAACATCACAAAAGTCAAGGAAGATATCAATTTCTTATTCTTTACAGGACATACAGATAGAGTGCTAACGATGTGTCTGTCCCCCGATCAACAAACGGTCGTGTCTGCAGCGGGGGACGAGACGCTTCGTTTCTGGCGCTGTTTCAGCCATGAACCCAAGAAGAAGACGATCAAAGCAGCCTCCTCTGGAGAAACCAAGAGCAGGTCTCTGTTTGCTAGCACCATTAGGTGACTTTGAATAATCAGAAATCTGGTCTCTGCAAGCCACCAAACACTGGGACCAGAAACTGCTGCACCACCAATACTTTTGGTTTTTTTTTGTCCTTTGCTTGTTCCCACATATCTCTTTATGGCATTTATTCATGAACTACAGTACCTGCCAGTATTGCCAATGTATTTTTGAAATTATTTCACTGTGGATTATTAAAAAAAGACAGCTTTCCAAATTACCTGACCAGTGTGGCAATAAATTTTCTGCTTCTAGTCTTAGGTTAACATGCATTTCCTACAAAATTGTGTTGCCTCCTTGAATTACAGTAAGCGCCAGTTCTACGTTTGGTTCTGCAGTGTAATTTGTCCACTTTAAAACAGTTAAGGTTAGATTGTCCTACATCTCTCACTGTCTGGAAATTTGCCGGACTGTACAATTTGTCTTTTTCTTATCAAGGTGCAATAAATTTGTAAACATTTCACAACAGCATTTGATCACCTCATTGACCTTTACAAAAAGCTTGTCCACAGGAGCCCAAAATTTTTTCTAATGACTGTGAAATCATCACCCTTGAAAGTCTCTTAGCAACACTAAAGGAAATGTAATGTAACATGCTATTAGCACAGCTCCTGTAGAGTGTATTGCCAAATTCCATTAAGTGCTTTTTCATTTTCAGTTTTTCTTTTTTTTGTAGCACATCAGAATCTTTTCAATGTTTGTCCCCCCACGTTTGCTTTTTGTGACACAGTTATCGTTTCAACTGCTTCTCCAGTATACAATGAAAAGTACTTTAGATGTTTTTCTCGTTTCTGTCCCTTATCGATGTTTCACATTGTCTCGTCAGTGACCCATCTGAATAAGAATCGATCATGATTTATTGCACCACTGCTCTTTGTTTTAGTGTTACACTCACTCCAACTGTGTTGTTTTTCATGAGAATTTCCTTTGCTGATATTGTTTTGTATCCCATGGTGTTGGTGTCATTAGCTGAACATCTGATGGAACCATGTTTGTTTATACCCTGCTAAGTGTGTGTCATGTTCTACGATAGCTTTACGACCGGACTGCAATTTGCTTTCACCTTGCCATTGTCACTGCACGATAAACTATCTGCACAGCTACAGTATGATTATTTGCACCATTTTTTTCAAAACAGTTTTCAAATGCTGTGTTCATTATTCAAAAGTGCATTATATTTTTGTTATCACCAGATTCTATAATAAATTTCATACCAAGACAGTACAAAAAGTTTTGTTTTGCTAGTTTCATTAGATGGCTGTGTCGAACCATTGGATCTAATCAGAAGAGCAACATAAATCAACATCTACGCAATCACTAACTGGAAGCTTCCATTTCAAAAGAGGAACGTGATATTGCAGATCTCACCATTCTATGGGAGGAGCTGTCACTCAAATATTCAATCATATTTCAAGGTCCTTGTAATCTAATCTGATGGTACACATTACATGTGCATGACTGCAGAACTAGCAGATGTCTGTATTTCCAGCTGTTTTTGCTTTAAACTACCTCTCACTGGTGATACGTGGGTGGGGGAAGGGGTGTGGGAGTTGAATTACCATTTCTGAATTCAATATCTATCCATGCTTATGAAAATATGTAAACAAGTCTGCTCTTGAAAATTAGAAAATCACTCACGGTTAAAGCCATTCCACTATCATACTTTCAACAGTGGCATTGCCAGGATTTTTCAAGCAGGGAGCACTGCGGGATCACAAACCTTTCCCAGGGGGCACAACTCGTGTCCTCCCTTCTATAGTATGTACATGTAGCTTACAATAAAAAAAGTTTCTGCAGGGAACTCTGTCGTGGGGGGCACTTGCCTGCTTGTGCTCCTATAAAACTTCACGCAAAACTTTATGAAATATGATCCCACATATTTCCATATCATCTGTTATATTCTGCTGTTTAATTTTCGCTAATCTGTAATATAATCTGTTTGTGTGCTTACATAAGTTTGTCAGTTTTGAAATGGAATGTAGAAAACAAACTTCAAATGTGAGATCGTACCGAGAGATAAGACAAACTGAGTCTGTTATTAAGGTCTTTAAATTTGTTTTGACAAGGCAGTGCCAAGGGTGCCAGAAATGCTTCCAAAGACATGCCAAAAATATGTAAACACCATAAATCACTTTATTTTCTTGATGTAGGAGGGACACCCCCCTCCCCGGATATTGATATGAGGAATCAATGCCCAGTTGAGCGAATACTCTCAGTCTCCATGATTTTTACGTGATGCTAATCTAACAAAGCTAACATAGCAAAAACAATTACCAGAATGCAAGGCATTGCGATTTTGATGAAGTGACCAGAATTTCAATACAATTCGCAGCAATGCCGAGCTATGTGAAACACTACTACAACAATGGTGACACTGTACATACCTCTGTCTGTCCATACCTCCTTGAAGTATTTGCTTGTGATGACAGTACTAAGGGGAAAATTATGAAATAACACCTATTTACACAAAGATACTAGATATGGACTAGGCATGCAGTTGTCCGAGCTCCTGCGAACTTTGAGAGACCATGAAGTTGCACTGCCGTTTTCCCACATGTTGAACATTTACATAGTGTGTCGGAATTGAATATGCTTCACCTTCTGTCAGAATATTGGGACCTAAGGCAGAACTAACCTGGAAATGGATGTGGTTGCATGGGTGGTTGGTCATTAGGTTGAAGAAGTGACACTTGATTAAAGATTTGGGGGCAATATGACTAGTATAATTGTAGGGAATTAACATCACATTAATGTCTGACATGAGTTTCTGTGTTAACTTGACATGTTCTTTCCTTTCTTCAGTGAAAAAGTCTTTTGTACTTGACAAGGATGTTGAAAATTATTCAACTGTGATTCTGCCAATTGCTGTTCCACTCAGTTTATTGGAACTTTACTTAAACATATTAAAACTGACATAGATGTATTAAGGTACCATACATGATGATTGCAATAAATTTTTCTTCATATCTGTTAACAACAAAGGGTGACACAGGCAACATACCTTACCATAGTTTGTTATTGAGAGCAATAGGCTCTTTCAGTTTGCAAATATCAGAAGACAAACTAGACATGGAAATAAGGAACCATGACACAAAAAGTGCAACATTATGGGCATTTCCTTGTTAGGGAATGACCACAGGGACAAAACAACCTTAGCATCTGTCCATACTGGTTGTGATCAGTTTAACTTTGCCTACATAATACTGCCAAGGCTCTCCAACCAGGCAAAGGTTTATTTTGACAAATAAAATTTCTAAAGACATGACATCAGAACAAGAAGGTGCAATTCTATTACCACAAATCAAAACTGCTTAATTCCTATCCTGGTATCTCTAACATGCCCTTTCAAGTCACAAGATTTAACTTGTGCATTGCACTCCACAAAGTAGAAAATTTCAACACGTTCTCATCACCAATGCACACACCTTCTGTGCTGGCTATGTTCTTACAGCACTTCTGTTGGGTCTACTGATCTCTAGCCAGTCCATTCTACTTATATTTTACTCAGCTTCAATCTCAGAAGTTCATTGCATTTTGCATAAACATCACAGGTAACTACCACACATGCCAATCACATTTAATACCAATACAAAGGCCATCACACCAAGCATTAAATGAAAATGTATTAACGGTGATCGCCGTGCACAAGATCCTATTAATGTTTCAACAGAGTCTTTGCCTGAACATCTGTATACGGATCCATATCGGTTGATATGAAAATATAGGTGTGGGCTGTTATTTGTAACATCAATCTGACAGTAGAAAGGATGTCCGACAAAATCAGCCAAATATGTCGCCACAGAAATCTGAATTCACAAAAGGAAACATCTCCAGCTGTTCAAAAATCCAATCTTTTAAGCAGTGAGGTGTTCCAGTCTATCTCTGGTTTTGCCAGAAGAGAACCAGCAGGAGCAAATTGAAAGTCTTGACACTTCTGGTGAAGAACAGAAATGACAGCTTCAGCATTAGCATGATACAAAACTCTCAACTGCAAGATACATGTCCTCTCATCTGGTGATAAAAGGTCTCGATTTATCGACAGCTTTGATTTGCTGACGGCTTCCTGATATGCCGATGGCTTCCTCGGTTCGCGGAAGGCTTTCAAAAGAAGAGCCCCCTTTTCCTGAGCCCCATTCCCTGTCGATCGTAGAGCACGTTGAATTTATTCACAAACTGCAGAGAGAAACCAAAAAAGACAATAGGTTGAACTGCATTTAAAATTAGTGCAAACGTTGGCAAGTTATATGTTTCCTGTTCACAAGTTTTTAGAGTAAAGTAATAAAATCATTTCCAGACTAAAAGCAGTGCTTTTTCCTAATTTGCTTTATTTTGTCTCATTTCGTAGATGACCTGGTAATGTACTTCATGGCCTCCCATCTACATGTGACTCTTCAAACATTGGACTGAATAACAAGTAATGAATGCTCAATGAGAAAGTCACGACCGAATGTAGAGCCTTTTATCTTCGTGTTAAACGCAAGTTTGTGGGAAACAACCCATCTGGGATTTGAATGCCTACCTGATTTATGGTATCGCAACCTTTAGTAATGGCTCCCAGGTAAGCCATTAAAGCGACGTCACTGCATTGCTGTGAAAACAAAAAGAGAATGTGTAAAGGGGAGAGTATCATCAGATGGTGTCTGAGATATACAGAGTTGAATCCAGGATTTAACTTTCCTCATCAATTCCTTCCATAAAACCAGAGACCGGAATCTCATCAATGATTTACTTCATTGCTGTTACAGGGAAATAATGCATGTTTTACAGAGAAAAAAATCACACTTTAAAACCAACATTTGTGGACACAGACAGAAAGTCTGGAAAGCACCAGTAGCCTTCTTTTCAAGAAAAAGTTTCTCACAGATAGAAATTTAAATATTTGCTGCTCACAAACAATTAGCTTCACCCAAACTCAAAAAATCAAATGATGCATTCTCCAGTGACTCATCTAGATAATGTTTACTGGGATAAAATCGTTGCTGATGTTTGTATTTGTGAGACTGAATTGTTACGGAATGATTTTAAGGTACCTTCTGTGTATCCCACATTGGTGCATTTTGAACACAAGATATCCCTTTAACTGTCTCCATAACCAAAATTTATTACATGCTCAGTACAAGTCTCTCCACTTCAAAGCTGTAAATCACAGCAAAACCCATCTTCTGTTTTAACAGAAAGATCTTCTGCTTCCACCCCATGCCTACTAAACAACAAATGTGGCATGTTTTTTTTTTGAGATACCCAATAAAAACTTTGTGCTGAAGTGTGATACCTGCTGGTTGAGTCCCCAGGAAGAAAACCTACCGTATCAATCATCCTTAGCAAAGAGACTGCCTTTTCCTAATGGCTCTATTTTTAATGAGGGCTCAGATAAAAGCATCATACATGCTGAAAGTGTCGCAACGAGAGAGACCTTCTTAGTATTGAAGTTTTCAAGCAGATTCCTCAACATTTGGAAACATTCCCCAAGACCTAGAAAATGCCATTTCCTGGGATCTGATGGCATATGGTACTACAAATTTTCTTGTGTGATCCGTGCCAACAGATAAGGGTGCCATTCTCAGATGGTTCTGCTGGCACACAATGCCCGAGACAGAGAAATAAAGGATGTACAGTCTTTAACAATTGCTGTTGGAAACATTATAACAGTGATATTTTCTATTACTCTCACAATCAATTTGTAAGGTTACTCATCTTGTAATGAATTAACATCAAAGACTGCTACATTTTACTCACATCATAGAAGCTGACATCAAACTGCTCGGAGTTGAGGACGGGCAACCTCTGGCTGAGGCTGCACGCCTCTCGCAGTATGGCATGATCTCTGGGGACCTCGCCGGCCTGTACTGCCTTGACATAATCCAAAACTAACTTCACTCTGCTGTGCAACATTTTGATTGCATTGTGCTGAGCGACGAGATGTTCGGCCACTGTTAATGTGAGGGACAAATTGATAGGAAGATCTTTAATGATAATACCAAAGTTCAGATCAGAGAGGCATATGCATCTCTAATAGACTTACACAAAAATTAACGATTCAATCGTCCATGAAATGGCACAAAATGTTGGAAAATTGTTTAGAGAAGGGGACAGTTTCTGGAGATGCCATTTATCTGTCCTGACTGAGGCTGTAGCAACTTGAATAGGAGACAAGCAGGAGAGAAGATGCACTGCTGTTGCAACCACGAGAAATTTCACAAGTTTGTGAAAAATTACAGAAATAGTATAAACCTACACACACAAAATTAAATGTCTATTTGAATATTAGATAATGCCACAAGGGCAATGGCAGTTCAACTTGAACTTCAAAGGTAGCCATAAGCTTCCATGGTAAGCCGGTTATATAACCAAGACTGGTAATTACTAATTTCTATTCGGTTTGATTATTGCATTGATGACTGAGAGATATATAAAAAAAAAATTGGTAATATAATTGTGAAATATCAAAAATAACTGTGAAATACTGAAAGTTGCAGTGAAATATTTGTGGAAATATTAATTGAAATTGAAGAGAAAAAAGTTCGTGTGGACAGAGGAGCACTTAAATAGTGTGATCAGGCATAAAAATATTGGAACTACATCAACTTTTATATACATGTATGTAATGTATGTCAAGTATTATACCAGTTGTCCTTGGCAAACCTTGAAAGCTCAGTTAACAACAGTGGAACTTACACAAGCAGACTTGACTATTGCTTAAATGATAGTACAGTTACTGTAACAATACAACATCAACCCTGACATTCCTCAACAATGTTTTCTTGCGAATGCCAGGTGAGGAGAAAGGTATTTGGCATTACCGATGGAATTCTCCATGTATTCTGCACTGGCCACCCTTGCCACATGATCCACACCGATCCTCTCAGCTTCTTCTGTTGCTAGGGTGTACTGCAGCTCCACAAAGAGCATCGTGGCTTCTCCGCTGACCAAGTCTATGACAGACTCATAGCACGATATTGGTAACTGTGTGAGTCAAACGACAAGACTGGTGAAATGGACAACTGCTGTCACTAATGACTCCAAACATGGCTATCCCTTTATGTCCAAAATATTAAATCCAACATTTATCCTAAAATTAAGTTCAATTCGAGATGTTTATTGACCAAATGCTGTTCTTGAAATTTACAATGTGAAGGACCCTTGTGAGTCATATTGTCAGCAGGACCGATGACTAAGAAAACCAGTATTAGCCCCAAAAAAAGGTAACATTTGATGGTCTACAAGGCAATAAACTGACCACAGCAACCAATTCAATACGACAGATGAATCACACTGCAACAATACTTACATCTGTGTTTCTTGAGAGAGGGTTTAACTTCAAAAATATTGGACTTTCATTGATTTGACAGATCTGCAAAATGACAGAGAGTTCTATTATCAAACAGTGGCACCAGTTGTAATGCAGAAAGACTACATGCATGGCAACCTGTAAAATTATCTACAACATATATTCAAAAGACCTGTACCACTCAAGAACAGGAGAATTACACATCCAAGGAGGCTTAATTTTAAACAGGACAATTTCACCACTAGTGCCATGAGATTGAGCTGACCAGAGTTGTAGCTGATTTGGGGTAGAGTGAAAAGGGCATTGAACTTCACTGTCAACAGTTGTTGTAGGTAAAGTGTACATGGTGATAATGTTTGGTTATGGAATGTAGTAGCTTACTTCATTGTGTGTTGGTAATTTATTACTTTCACAACTTCATAAAGCTGTGGAAACTTCCCACTGAGCATTTACCATTTGAATGCAATTGATATTGACATGCATTTTGTCTCACTTTTGACAAGAACAGATCATAAACTGTTAAGTAACCTTCAAAAGTCTACAAGCCCTGTGTTGGACTCCTGTGGAAACATTTTCTCCAAAATGTAATGCTCTCAAATTATCATGATGGTGAAAAAAATATTTTCACCTGTTTGTGGACTTTGATGTCTCTTTCATCTGCAGGTCCACCAGTTGTGTACCAGCCCAAAAACTCTAGATCCTTGAAAACTTGTTTAACTGAAAAAGGAGAATCAAAGTATCACAAATATCAGTTTGCACAGTGAGCCAGTGTGAGCACTTCAACATTCAAAGGCACTTTTTACTTGCATATACCATCAAATAACAGCATTTTGTGTACAGATACCGTGACTTCATTTACACCTGACCAGGTTGTGTGTTGTGCCACGAAAACACTATTTTCAACATAACTCAAGTACATGAAATGTTGTGCAAATTGGCACATCAACCTTATGATTTATGATTAATGTCTAACTGACAAGTGCTTTTTGCCCTATTTCATGTTCTTAGTAATTGATCCACTGTGTTCCTTCTGCACCTCCGATTATGTTACACAGATAGATGGCACATTATAAATACTTAATTACTATTATTCTTTATTAACCTTGCAGAGCAATGGCAGCTCCAATGCAGTGTTTATCCACAACTCACCTTTGACTTCAAAGGTATTGTTTCACAAAATTAAACTGTGCTAGACTTGCATATTTTACAATCTAGGATAAGAATTAAAAGCATTCACTTACATTGTTCTTCTTTTGTATTGTAGTACTGTAGATCCACGATAATGTCTCCTTCGACGATGTCAAACACCAACTCGAATGAGTTTAGGACTTCAATATTCCTGCCTTCTTGCTTACCAATGATTGCACCCAATACTGCAAGACAAAAAGTAGATAGTTCTGAGATAATATGCACTGCACAATGAATACCTTGGGAATATCAACACTACGCAACATATCTTTGTGATACCTCAGATGGGTGGTGCATCGCTGAAGTGCATGGTCCTGACCATTCACCCATTACTTGTAACAATACTGTCCACCAGTGCTAAAGCATAGCAAGTCAGCATCATTCAATGGTGACTTTAACAAACTGACACACGCAGAATGAGAAGCCTGTGTTTTCATAAAAAAAACTGCCAAATTTATCTCCCTTGATGAACTCTGGTCTCAACTTCCTGAACACCCTGAAAAATTTTCCTTATAGCATATCATGATTTTTGTGACCATGGTTAAATCTTGTCCTAACAAAAGTTGCAAAATGACAAGCAAATTAATCTGTTTTGAACAGATGGACACACCTTGAAGACAAGGCAGCAATGAAAAACGGCATAAATGCATAAAACTAATCAGAAATCACCTACAGTAGCCAGCACTCCCTGTAAAGTTATAGATAGAGATAAGATAAGATTAAGATACATCTATGCGAACATTTTCTCAGGGCAGATTAAAAAGTTTGCGTTTGACATAGAGATGTTTGTTCAAGAATCCTGTCAACCAGCTAATTTCTAAATTATTTAACCAGCACGTCGATGGGATTTTCTGACGATCTGGAAGTAGAGCTGCTCCAAATCAAGCACAGAACAGACTATGTGTATGCACCTTCTACAGTATTCAAAAGCAATGATGCAACAACATGCACATGTGTATACACTTGCAGAGAGTCTGTGTTCAGCACAACCTGCACTGCTGCCAAAATTCACATAACACACACATCACCGATCTAATGAGATGATAGATTATAAAACTACTGCCCCATCAGAGGTTTCACCTCTCAGTGGCTTTTCCTTATGCTTGCAAAATTATTTTTTGAATTTAGATAGAAGGTGGTGAATGTCATATACGGTACACATTTTACAGTAATGTATGTACTGCCCTGTACGCTACATGTACCATGTACAGTATATACACTGTGTACTGTAGTGCACATGAACTAGTATTATGGCCTGGTTGTATTTACAATTTCAAGCACAGAGCCTGACAGAGGTGATTCTACTTTTTTTACAGTTTATATTTACTTCAGAACTTTGAAGTTTACTTGTAACTTAATTGAACTATTAAATTCAGGTACGGCACATCATGCATTGTACAGTCATGTACACAGTAGTTCACAGGTCTACTTTAAACTTTAAATGATAAGCTTGCATGTCCTTTCTTCACTGCAATAGCAGTTGATCAACAGCCTACAGTATGTATCCATAATCTTAAAGGTCTAGTGACAT
>VJOZ01059155.1:0-13040 GCA_009801055.1 Stichopus horrens
CAAGGGGGGGGGGGTGGCTAAACACACCTTTATCCCTTCACATTTTTCTTGGGAGGAGCTGTGCCATCAAGCCCCACCTCACCTGGCTCTGCCACCATTGGTCCCTACAGTTTGCAAAATTTGCAATTACCACTGGAAAATGAAAAAGGAAAGAAGAAATAGAACAGAATTTTTAGCCTAAAATAATTTAGTTAGCAGATATGCAGTCTGCTACTCTTCTGGCTGAGTGTAAATCTTTAGACTGCTACTCTACTGTTGTTGTAACAGTCCACAAACATTGATTCATACTTCCTTGTCTATGTTTTGTTTATGTATTTCTTTAGCTTTTTGTTCTGTAAGTTAGAACTTTTTTTACAGTGTTATAGGGCACATAGACATTTTGGAGTCTCAAGTTTCCACTTATTAGACCTGTCACTGGAGTTTATTCCATATCACATGTGAAACGTAAAAGACATGATTAGAATGAAGCCCTTTTCAGAGCTGATGAGTGTGATAGGGAGGGAGACTGCAAGGTATCAAACACAGACATGGATCACAAAGTATTTGAGAAGACTCCCTATGCTGTTCATGAAACACATTTAAGTTGACAGAAAGCAGCCAGTGTATTGAGTAACTGTGCTTGTAATCTTCTATGAGAATTTGCTTGTTGGGCTTTAATAGAAGGAATCAAAGCCTGGATGGAGACACTGGCAACAGTTGATAAAATGTGAGTGCCTAATGTAAAGCATAAGGCTAAAGTTTAGTGTCCACTCTATATCATAATTTGCATTACTGTAGTTAGTATTTGAGAAGCTGCAATCTGGCATTAACATCACCTTAATTGATTCTTGTAAAGAACTGTATTTATTGTGCAATTAAAAAGAAGTTTTGTATCTTTCATTAAATTTTCCTACTTGCAATGAAATTTTGCTGGTTTTACATCCTCAGGTGTGATTTCTCAAACATGGAGCAATGATGTCTTTGAAAATCAAGATGAACACTTTCTCTCTTTTAGAAAAAATGAGTTGATAGATATTCTAGGTAAAGCACCAGATAATCAAGAAGTTTGGTTAGGCAAGGTAAGTCCTTTATAAGCTACAGTACTTAAAAGTGAGTGGCTACTTTCACACTGCTTGCACCGGCAGAGACAAGTCCTTTGTTTGGGAGTGGACCAAACTTATTGTATATTGATGGGGGGAGGGTTCTAAGGGTGTAGGGGTTCTAACAGGGAAGCCCTCTTCCCTATTGAAAATATTTCTATAACTGATTCCCCTCCAATTCAATTTGTGATTTTGTGATCGTCAAGAATGAAACTTGATAATGTGGGCATAGAATGAGATTAATTAGAAGTGACATATGGTGGAATGCAATGTTGCATTTGAAAGTAAAAACAAGTTCTTTCAATCTGCTTGTATATATCAACATTTTGCAACAGGGGTCACCAACTTGCTGTCTGCACGCCAGTTGCGGCCTACAGACAGGCCTCATGTGGCCCCCAAACTGCTTTTGAATAGAAATAAAGTTGAAGAGAATTAAAGGTAAAAGGTGAACGAAGGATGAAAAGCTACAGTATTTAGGTATTGTCCATGTATCAGGTTGTGATGATTGATCTGATATATTGGTAAATGTCTGCTATACCACTAAACTAGAGAGTTAGTGTAAAAGAGAAGGATAATAGAGGGTGGGCCTGCAACCCATGTGACCTGTGATGAAGTTCAAAGATGGCAGTGTTGCCCCATGATTCAGCAAGGTTGGCCAATATTTTACAATATTAATCAAATCTACCCAAGCTACATACCCCCTGTAAACTGCTTTGGCTATGTTACATAATTCTGTTGCATTTGCATTATTGGGACTGCTTTTTTGGATTGTACAAAAAAAATTGAATCCAGAATATGAAAATATTTTAAAATGGTACAAAATAAACAGAAAATGCTTTTCCAGTTGGTGTCCTTTTTATTTTAAGTCCTTCTTTTGTCCTTAATATCTATTAAGTTCACAGTTCTGAAACAAATCATCACAATTTTTCAAATATGAAATGATATGCAGCACTGTACAAACATGAACATTTGACAAAGTTAAGACCTTTAATCTCTGCGGTAGCTAGATCACTTATCTCCCATGCTGACGTTAAAGTCTAGAGCCTAATGGAAAGAACTTGTTTAAAGAAAAGCATTGCCACCATCTAACAAAAATGAAAAGCTGAAGAAATTGGGATTAAGCCTAAAACAAAATGTGGCAGAGTATGAAACTTAAAATGAAATTTTACTGTTTGTGAAGTGGAAAATCTGTGGCACTGGTTACTGGTACATCAGCAATGTCAAATGCAGTTTCAGTGCCACGTGGATCATAAAATGACATGACCTCATACACTGGGAAATGACCTCATACCCTGGCGAACAGACTGATTGTCACAATCTGGATAGCATGGACTACAGTACATATTTTGTGGGCAGTGAGTCAGAAGCTTTGCCAAACTGAAACAATGCCAAAACTGCTTTTGAAAATTAAGGTAGATACTGTAAGTCAAGGCTTTTTGTTACAACTGTTGGTGACAATATAAATGCCAATGTTATTTAAAATGTTTTGGTTTTGCTTTGGAATGGCAAGGGTTGGGAGTTGCATTCTTTGGATGTCCTCTTGTAGAGCAGTTGGTTCTATTGTTCTTAATGTATTTTGACACTCATTACAAAGAGATCAAGATACAAGATAAAATTGCCTCTGATGACTTCACACATTTCATTGTTTTGGCATTTTTGTGCCCTTTTTTGACAGCTACAGTGTATCTACTTAACATAATTTACCACTTTTTGAGAGTGAACAATTTTTCTTTGCAAGATTAAGCAAAGTGTTGTTAGTCACAAAGTTTAATATGATCCTTTCACAGCTCTTCCATTCTGGTCGAAAAGGCTTTGTCAAGAAAGCTCTTTTGAGAGAAATATTGGTATTTCATCACAATCCTCCTGAAATTGTTCCTGTAGAGGTAAGTAAGCCCATTAATGCTGTGTGGTAGAGGGGTGCAAATTTGTGAGTGAGATGGACATTTGGATTTCATGGCAGACGTACTGTACAGAGGTCAAAATGTCAGAGATGACTAATTTTTACTGTAGAAAAATGTTTGAAGAGGGCAGGGTACCAAATCATTTGTATTCAAATTAATGTGCTTCCACCAACAGTGATAATGTCTTATAGTTAGGGAGTCCCTACAGTTCTCCATAATTACTGATGGATTTATTGTGAAAAGTCTACAGATCCCATCATACTAACCTAGTGAACTAATACTATGCCCTGATTGGTCCTTGGGGTTTGTGTGCCCTCATTCCTTCTGTTTTTTATGCATGTAGACCTACAGTAATCCCCAAAGTGTAATGAGGTGCATATCATGTGATTCAGATAGTGTGGGCAGAAAAACTTAATGTTAAAAATTTTTGAGAGTTGAGACTAAGCACTGTCACCATCAAAACCAACACATTATGACATGTGTGCTGTGCGCATAGACATAGTCTGCGCATCAAACAATTTCTAAGAGAATGCACTAAAAAATTCTCCGAAGATCCACAGTGGAATCTATCTGTAACTACACATTTAAATGCCCTTTTAGTTGCATGTCATATCATGTGTTTCTGATTCTGCAATTTTGTGCTACCTTTTCATGATACTTTCAACTCACCAGACATAACCACTGACCCAAATACCTGTTGCTATCAGGTTGAAATGACTGTCAAATTGTATGGAAAAACAATGATGTAATAGGATTTATTGATATGATATACTACCAGTACCTAACTTGCAAATTTTTCACTGCATTATGTGCTATGATAGCAGCTATGCGACCTTTAATGTATGATCTTTGATCCATGACCTCAGGACTAGACCATGGGACACCTACAGTATTCATTAACTTCAGCTTTGATCGACAATGGGTTTTTTGGAGAAGTGCACCTTGTATACCAGTGATATATTTTGAGGTTTACGAAAACAGCCAGTTTGGATTAAGAAATACATGCAAAATAAAAGTTTCACTATTTTGACCTCTAAACTTTGACCTGTGTCCTTAAAATTTGATGGGAGGCAACTTCAAACCATGGAACACCTTCCTACCAAATATTGACCTTCATTGACCCAACAGTCTTGGAGGATTGCAGACGCAAAATTGGAGTTTTAATCACATACACCCTCACGTGACGCACACACACATCTTCACCCATCTCAAGGGGATGAGATAAAATATTCACCATAATATTGACCAGCTGTCATGCTCAAGAATGATTTGATGTTACGTGATTGCATCATGCTGTGCAACTGCTATAGAACGTTTTCAGCTTGCCTGAGTTCAGAGGTCATTCAGTTCCTGATCAACCTTGTCATCCGATGTCAATCAAAGATACTAGTGTTTGCGAGATTTGCATGCAGTCAAAAATAGTAGTGTTGGACTGGGTCAGAAATTCGGACCTGGATACTTGTTGTCCATAGTCGGTTGGGCACCCAGGAACATGCAAATAAGGATATAGGCTCATTGTGAAAATATGACATTTTGGCTTTTCACATTAGTGTAATGCCATGTGTCTTATGTATGGGCATGGGAATGAAGTTGCTCGTAGTTAGATAGGCAGATTTTTTTTTGCACATGCAATGTACATTAATAAAACTTTGTATCCTGGTAGCAATTTCAGAACTCTGTACTGACATCGTCGTTTAGGTGCCGGATGCAAACACTAAAAAATACTTCTAAAGACTATGTGTTCAGTGGAAGTTTTGAATGCACTATCTGTGTGATACTGTTGATTTATTTTCCATTAATCAGAAAATCATAATTTCATTAAATGTAATGGTTCCTTTTTTCCTTTCTTGTCCCAGGTTGCTTATCCTGAACTTAAGTTGAAGAATGACCAACTTTGGCAACATGAAGGGGATGCAACCAAAGATGGTGTGACATCTCAATTGCCAAATAATACCCCTCCGAATGCTGACATCCCTGTAACCAGTGATGATGGAAGGCCTGGTGGCAGCCGTGAAGAAGTGAAACATGTTCATGAACAAGTGGTAGAGGACAAATCACCAACGCCAGATGGAGTCCCGAGGGAAAGGCAAAGAGCAGCGCAAGACCCTTCAAAGGATGAGACTACCACAGGTAATGTTGAAGAAACAGAAATGGAAGAGGTGAAGACTAACATCACACCAAAGGTTGGCGGGGAAACTAATATTATGAACGAACCTGCCACTGATGATGTAGTCACTGTCTCCAAACCCCCTCCTGATCCTCAGCATGTTAAAAATGAGAGAGGAGAAGAGAAATTGAGAGATCCCAAGTATACAGAGGAGGCTGCCACAGGTCATAGGCATGATGTCGGTAATGACCAAGGTGATAGTGGGGCAAATCAATTAGATAGTAGTAAACAGAATCAAGTTGTTAAAGAAAAAGAGAGGAATGAGGATGACAATAAGTCAGATGCAGAGATTGATGCTGTTCAAACAACAGAGCAGAAACAGGGTGTGAAGGATAAAGCAGATACAAAGCCAAAAGTTGAGACTGAAGCAGAGGGTGAGGCACAAAGTGGGGCTGAGTCAGTTGAGGAAATAAGGAATGTCCAGTCAGGCTTACAAAATGAAGTAAATGATGGCAAAGTTATGTCTCAAGACAACAATTTAAATACTGCACATGAACAACATAATCCTCAAAATCTTGACAATGGACAAAATATTGAGACAAAACATGATCCAAACACTGATTTGAACAATAATTTGGAAGGTGCCCCTCAGGTTGAAGAGATTGAAAAGACGACTACCCCAAGGGCAAAACGGGAAGATAGAATTGAAAGTGAGCAATTGGACAGAGTCCACACACCTGTGTCCACCCCCCAAAATGATCAATCCATTGTAGATCAACAAACATCATCAAAATTCAGTGAAGAGGAACAAGCTGCTCACAATCCACAGGGTGAGCTTCAAATGCCCCTCAGTAATGATGAGGTCAGCAACAGGCTTGTTGAAGACCAAATCCAAGAAAGAAAATCGGATCAGCAAGCAGAGGTGGTAGTTGAACAAGGTGGTGGGACTCCAGTAGGTCACGAACCAGTCAAAGATGATGAGGTAAGGGAAGTGAATGCAAAGCCAAATGAGCATGCCAAGATGGTAGTTGAACAAGTTAGTGGTTCTCATGTGGGTCAGGAACCTGTAAAGGAAGGTGATGTGGGTAAAGTAGGTGAAAAGTCAGATGAACATGCAGAGGTGAAAAATGAACAAGGCAGTGCTTCACCAGTGGGCCAGGAACCATTGAAAGATGTTGAGGTAAGGGAAGTGGATGCAAAGCCAAATGAGCATGCTGAGATGATGGTTGAACAAGTTAGTGGTTCTCATGTGGGTGATCAACCTGTTAAGGAAGATGAGGTGGGTAAAGTAGATACAAAGGAAGATGAGGTGGGTGAAGTAGATACAAATTCTGATGAGCATGCGGAAGTGAAAAATGAACAAGTTAGTGCTTCATCAGTGGGTCAGGAACCAGTTAAAGATGATGAGGTAAGGGAAGTGAATACAGTGACAGATGAGCATGCCAAGATGGTAGTTGAACAAGTTAGTGGTTCTCATGTGGGTCAGGAACCTGCTAAAGAAGATGAGGTGGGTAAAGTTGATACAAAGCCAGATGAGCATGCAGAGGTGAAAAATGAACAGGGCAGTGCTTCACCAGTGGGTCAGGAACCAGTTAAAGAAGGGAAGATGGGTGAAGTAGGTATAAAGCTAGATGAACAAGCACAGAAGACACTTGAACAAGTTGATGGCTCTCACATGGGTCAGGATCGGGCTGTAGAGGGTGAGATGAGACAAGTAGACACAAAGCCGAATGAGCACGCAGAAGTGATTGTTGAACAAGGTAGTGATTCTCAACTGGGTCAAGTACATTTTACTGGGGGTGAGGAGGTGGATAAAGCAGGAACAAAGCAAGATGAACAAGCAGAGGTGAAAATTGAACAAGTACGTCAGTCACATGTAGATCAGAAGCCAGTTAAGGAGGGTGGGCTGGAGGAAGATATTACAACACCAGATGAGCATACAGACATAGTTGTTGAACAGAGTGGGGGGTCTGAGGTGATTCGGGAAGGAGTAAAGGAGGGTGCAGAAGACGGAGTAGAAACAGAGCTAGGGGAGCACTCAGAGGAGGTACCTGCAGAATTAAGTGGGTCTCATGTAAATCAGGAACCAAAAATAATTGAACAAGAGGCTGAAAATGAAATGACTGAAAACAAGCAGGAAGATGCCAAGCACAAATTAGGAAACATTGGTCTGGAGTCGTCAGATACAAATGTCGAGAACGAAGGAGAACCACCCCATAAAAATGATGAAGTGTCAGAAGAAGAACCCACCTCTGTTGATGACACAGTACCGAAAGACAGAGACACTGCTCAGGAGTTACGTGCCTTTGAGGAAATTCAACACGATGACAACCATGGCAAAGAAATCAACAGAGATATGAGCAGCCCCGATGAGGGAGCCACACCGGGGGATGTTGATGAAGAAAAACCAGCTGTTAGAGGGACAGGAAAGTTGGAAGGATCCAACAAAGAAGACAGAGACAAGCCTGTGGTACCATCATCGGAACAAGGGGACAGTGGAATCTCAAGTGATCCATCAGTTTGGGAATTTTCTAATGATGAGATAGAGAAGCAAAAAGAGGGTGGAGGTCAGTGCTTCAAACCAGCTGTTTCTCCTCAAGTTGCATGTCTTGCCAGAAACCTTCCCATCCATTTTTTCTTGCATAATTCATTTAGCCTTTTGTCTATAACATCAAGACAGTGTTCCCAGTGTCTTTGTTTCCTCACTGAAAGGTGTACATGAAAAAGGGCATTCCATTGTTATGGCCAACCCATCCTGTCATTTCGTTTTCTTTTCTCAGTTTCACTTAAAACTGTTTTATGTGCTTTTAACGGGGAAAACACTCCAGGACTGCTGTTGTTAAATTGCTGTGGTTACCCCACAAGATTTCCAAAACTGAAAGCACAATTTGCCATAATCATGATGTGTCTGCAGCCTTTTTTGACGTTTGCTCCTTTTGCATAATCATGTTAGTCTTTTTCCAGTGACACTTTGCAACCTGTCTGAGGTCTGAGTAAAACGTTCAGCATTTGTTAGCTCTTCACAAAGTCTTTTTATTCAATGATTCTTTGATTTTTCCTATTTTCAGTAGAAGAACTGAAAGTTGGAAAAGTTTCACATTAAATGGGTGAACAAATTGTGCCAACAGTACAGATGGCTAACATTGGTACGCTTGCACAGACACTGTTCCTGTTTTCAAATTCTGTTTCTGAAATGTTTTTAGCATTCCCCAACAAAGCTTAGCATAATTGCCATCGGACAAAAGGAAGATGTTTATGCACAATTTGCGTGTTATAAACAGAAACTTCTGGTTAAAAATTTGCTAAAACTTCTCTTTCAAGCAAGTTAGATCTCTCACAAAGCTCACCCTTTATGTAGAACTTGACCAGTTTCTATAGATCAATGTGTATCACATAAGTCTGTTCTCATGCCCCCTTCCCTCCTCATTCATCATTTGCAAGATATATTTAGCCGGCTCCTATTATCAGCTAACTGTTTCTTTCAATTTCAACTAACTGGTATACTTAAAATTGCTCAGAATAACTGCCATATTCACCTTCAGTATTTTCCAGTTTATGATAAAGGTCGTTCACTTTTAACACTGTAGTTAGTTTTGGGAAGTCTTACAGTCATTGGTGTTTGACATTTACTCCCATCAAACTTATCATTTCTTGATTCTTACTAAATCAAGCAGGCATCGTAGTGAGATTAATATTCCATGTGTCCTTATCATTCTCGTGTTTATCAAGTTAATTTCTTTACAAAAGGGTGTTTTTTTTGTCTTTCTAACCTGTCTCCTTGCAAAACTGCTCTGGTTTTCAGCATTGCCTCAAGCCAGCATTTCTTCCATGATCAGCAGCAATCCACATGTTCTAATTTCTGGTCACATGTCCTACATTTAAGGTGATGGTCTCATAAACCAACTATCAACTTGCAATGCAATTATTTTGTTTTCCTTGGTGTTTAGTCGACTTACCCCAGCCATCTCATTTGTTCTTTTCCTTGTTGCAGTTTTACAAATCTTTGGTAAGATGCTGCTTGTGGATGTTGTTTCTTGCTTTTGCTTAAATTAAACCTTTCTTTAAATTTCTCAGTGCTTTGTCAGTGTTGAGCACAGTGGACTCTGGACTGACAGTTGTGGCAAATTGAGTACCTTGGCAATTGCTGTCGTCATTGTACGTACCGTAAACATTGATGTTATTAAAGTCATCCTGAAGGAACCAGTTTTGAAATCACTCTAGTGGGGGCAAAGGTCACTAAACAACTGGTCTAAAACCCCTACAGTTCTCTTCTTGCAATCTAATAGATTTTCATCGATAGTCACCTTTTAGTTTATTTCCATCCTTATGTTAAGTTTCACTCTGATGTAATTATGTCATTTTGGAAATTTGATCATCTTATGTGTGCTCACTCAGAATCTGAAAACTGGTTTAAAAATTGTAGAGATATTTCTCTTTGGGAAATAGTCAGCAATTACTTTTTTGAGCTTGCTGACATTGTTGACAATCAAGTACTTTAAAGCATGCTTACGTCATTCCTTGAAACTGGATTTCTCAAGAAATGCAAAATGTAATGTAATGGTACAGCTAGGTTAGTTTTAGTCATTCTTCAGAGCCCCTCTGAGAGGTAAGAGACAGGGAGAGAGCCTGGGGAAACTATTTTAGAATATTTACCATTTTATGCTTTATAGAATTACTGGAAATATTTCATTTCTAATATTGGTAAGTACTCTTGAATTTTGTCTATGTACCCCCAGCTGTGTCTTGTAATACTAAATAATAGCCATTGAATGTTGCCTTTAACTTCAAAAGTAAAAACTGACAGCTTATATTGTCTTACAAGGAATTAAAGGAAAAACACCTGCATGCTTTATACTTTCAAATGTATAGATATATGGACATATTTATTAAAGTGGACAAGATAATCAACTCTACCTCAGAGTCACAACTCCTGGTCAGAAGTATCGACCTGAGTCTGCTTCCCTTGGAGTCACAAATTTGTAAAACTGTTAAAAAATCATTAATGAATATCAGTTTTCATGTGCTCAGTAATTTGAATATATGTTCTTTTGCAAGATTAATTACTTATAACTTTTATAGCAAACCTGTGTTTTTCTTTGATGACAAAATGTTAGTTGCTACTAGAACTGCATCAAAATTTTGACTGACAAATTAGATTATTCGCAAGAAGCCTTGTTCTTACTTACAGTTGGGGTCTCCTTCATTGTCTGTATGATAACTCCTGCTCATATATAACATTGTGTATGTGGTAATTAGAACATCATTGAAACCAACACCATGTATGTGTTATAAGTGGCTTTAGAGGTGTGACTATTAGGCAAAAAGTGCTCAGTTCCAAAAATGTCTATTTGAACTGCAGGGCTTTTAGGTTGCATGCTCATCACACTTTTACACAAAATGTTGCACCTGACTTGATCTTATGTCGTCATTCCATAGTTCCTTGTAAAACCTGACTTTCATGTTGCCATCTAGCCAAGATGGAAATTTTGAAGTGTTTCATTTCCCTGACCCTAGACTGTTAAGATGCCAGCTGTAGTCAAATATTATTAAAATGAAAAAAAAAAATATTCTAAGAAGGTCTGATGGAACTGCATCAAAATGTTTCAATAGCTAAGCATTACTACATTTTACTTGTGACCTGCCTGTGTTTGCTTCTTTCTTATTTAATGGTGGTATGGGCCCATATATTTACCCGCAGGTGAGATTGGAACTCCGAGCACAGCTGAAGGGCGGTTGGAAAATGGAGAGTTACATGATGCAGAGAACAAAGGCCCAATGGACGGGTTTGAAGAGAAGAAATCAGACTTGTTTGGTGGCTTTCAGAGGAAGCTCTTGGAAAAACTGCATGAAGACGGAATTAGGAATGATGATAGAGTTGATGTAGAAAGTGGTGTGATGTGGGGAGAAGCAACAGGTGATTTTCGTGAAAGATATGGAGAGATCCGACAGCAGGAAGAGATGGAAAAGGAACAGCAACAAGACAATAATGCAGTCGGTGATTCTGACTCCGGTGTTGACGATGGCAATCTTGATGCCCATGACAACGTTGACCTAACCCACATGTCTGATGAGGGAGAGATCTCAAGAGATGTTGATGAAGGGTACGATTCTGGAACAGATGATGCAGATGATCTGGAAGAAGCTGTAGAAGAAAGAGTCCAAGAGGAACACAACAGATATGAAAAAGTGGAAAGTGATGAACCTGCTGATGGTGACATCTTTGAGAATCAGAATCCAGATGACATCCAGCCCACCCATCACTATGAGGTGATTGATGGGACTACCCTTTTCTTGAATGGAGAGGATGATTTTGTGTTTGAAGGAGAAGCCTTGGATGATCCAGACCAACTGCAACCCAGCCACAGGTTGCCAGCAGAGGAGAAAATGAAAGGCACACCTCCCTTGCCTGACAGTGTCGCTGACAAACTGAGGCAACATTTCAAGGATGAAGAAGATGATTTCCTGTCTAATGATGAAGAACTTGCCCTGGCAAACATAAAGTTTTCACAATGGCTTCGGACACCAGGGAATCTGATAGTCCTCTTTTCCGAGTTGGCTGCAGACAATCCATCAATTAAGGATAATGAACCTGCCCTTCGTCGTGAATTGAACTTGATGATGAACAGTCCACAGTGGAAGAAGAGGATTATCAAAAAACTCTGGCACCTTTTCAGTGACGATGCATCTGTGGATAAAATTTTTGCATCTAATGCCAATAAACTAACAGAAGATGAAGATATCATGGAAGATGCAGATATCATGGAAGATGTTAGGGAGTCTAATCCATCTGACCCAGCTTCGTTGTTGCTTCAGGAGGAAGGTAGCGATGAGCCTGCTGTTGCATTTGATCCATATAACTTTGAAGCATACCCAAAACATGAGGAGGAAGATGATATTGAGGACAAAGAGGAGAATGAGGAGACATATGAAATGAAACAAATGGAGGAAGACCAGACTCTGCTGCCACCAATAGAGGTAAGCTCTGTCTTATGTACCTCCGAAGATATGTGTACTCTATCCCATTGCTTTAGTTGAGCCAGTAATGTGGTGAGGTCCTGACATTTCTTCAGGACACTTGAATGTGGTTGCTGCTGAGAGAGAGAAGGGTAGCTTTTGAGATGGAAGAGGGTGTAAAATATTTCTCTGTGCCAGTCTTTATTTACCTAAAGAAACAAAGGTAACACAAATATAACAAAGCAATCACAGTGAAAGAAAGACACGAAAGAAGGAATATTTTGCCAATAGCATTATGTTATGAAGACCTCACTGTGTAGACTTGCAGTGCAAAACTTTTCTGCCATACATGTATGATGGTCGTATTTGTTTATTAATACTGATAAGGGCAGATATTAAAGTGATTGTGTGTACTGAAAAACCAAAAAGATTACATTTGATCTCAACTTTTTCTTTATCTTAAATGTACACGTGAGGTTGTACATGAACAGACTATGTCTTTCCATGAAGAAAAATGACAGGAACTTTTTTAAAAAGCAATGGGATTGGCCTAAAGACAGTAAAAAACAAATCATATTTGAAAATTAGCAGTTCTTTATACTACAGGCACCTACATAATGAATATGCAACAGTACAGGTCTCACTGGTGTTCAAAAACATACTACTCAAGTCGTCGCTCCTTGGTCCATAGGGAAATTATAGTATTTGGTGAAAGGAAGCACTGTATTTACAAATGACCTATGAACTGAACACAACATACAGCGTCAGTGATCCTGAGCTGTTTTGACTAACTGAATATTCAATACTAGTATACTTCTCATTGGCTTGTTCAAAGAGACACACCGTTGATTTGAATGAAAACTGTCAAACACTACATTATCATATATCCTATACTTTTTTGACGTTATGCTAGAAGAATTTGAAATCATATGGCTGAATTTACCAACTGAAACCTATTTATTTTCCCAGATTGTATGAATGGTGTAATTGAAAGCCTTA
>VJOZ01059192.1:0-15871 GCA_009801055.1 Stichopus horrens
ATGGTCAGAAGTGGACCATATGGGCTATTGTACAAAATAATGCAATATGCTCCCTTTAACGACATAATTTCCAGTAT
The DNA here is from genome assembly GCA_009801055.1 of Stichopus horrens. NCBI lineage: Eukaryota > Metazoa > Echinodermata > Holothuroidea > Aspidochirotida > Stichopodidae > Stichopus > Stichopus horrens. The sequence goes on from VJOZ01059192.1 coordinate 78, forward strand.
ATGCTCTCCATCTGTGCAAGGAACCTCCGTGCCCTTGGGCTCTTTTTTTAAACCATACTGCCATCAGACTCTTGCATTGACTCGGTATGATGCATGCCTGTTAGAAGAAATCGGAGCAGACAATGTGGATACTTCTCTGTGCAACAAGAATTAACAGACATGAAGCAGCATGTAACAATGAGTAAAAGTATAAGCTAGAACTGTTCGAAGAATGATATATAGAAGATTTTTGATGGATTTCAGGATACTTGATATCTAATGATGGAAATTCACTGCCTCGGAAGAATATTTTAAAGTGTCTTCGACTCTTGATTGCATTGACATAATTTCTTCACAACGTTCTTTTGTTCCTGCCTGAAAGAACTGTGTATTTTGTCAAGTGAAATTGAAGTCATTGATCGTTATTAAACTATCTACAAAGGATGTTTCTTGATGATACAGTAAATTTCAATTCTGTGCGACAGAATGGTGACGATAGGGTTGCAATCATTCAGTTAGGAAGCCAGCATTGCTTGGTGTTATTTTCTCCTGTGATGAAAAGTTGACGGAGCATTTGTCGGCATTTTCGCCTTCACAATTAAGTGATGACAGAGTGGTGTTGCCAGCAGAAGCCACTCAAGTATTTTTTCTGCACTGTGGGCCACTTTCACTTTATTGAGGTATATTGAGGTATTGAGGTGTATTGTTTGCAACAGCATTGCTGTAATCAAGGAAAATGCAGGCCCTCCTCAAACTTATCTGGCTAATCTTGGTTCATTTGCACTTCCCAACTATGCAGATTTTCTGCTCAGTTCAAGTAGGCCACCTTGGTTTCTCACCAGCCTTCCCAACAGCAACCTTATTGTGCCACCGTGAAATTCTCTAGGCTTGTCAATGCTAGTGTTGAGATCACAGAAAATCTTTTCATTCCCCTGCACCCACCCAACACTCATCTTAGCACTTTTATATGTAGTATTTATGCATGTGATTGTCAGCTATCAACGTGGACCGCATTATATGAAAATGAAGTCACACCCTTTATAATTGTAAGATTCACTCATTCACATATTCTGTTATGTGAAGGTTGTAGCCACACCAAGCCAGACCAATCATCAATGTGTTTACCTTGGTGTTATTATGACATTTCAAGAACTTAGAAGAACAGAATGTTTTGTTACTTGCATATTGATCAGAGCAACTGGATAACCCAGTTTCATCATCATAGTAAGTACTAAGAGAATAATGGGGCAGTAAGCTCAGCGAAGTCTGCGTACATTTGAAACAGATAAGCGTGGAACATTGCAAATGGTTATTTCTAAGTTTAATTTTGTATTCTGAAAGTGCAGTGTTATCCATGCAACAAAACCACACCCTGTATTTGATCACAATTGTGTGAAAAAACAATAAAAAGTACAAAACCTGTGGGGACAAGTAAAATTGTTCTGGCATCCTTTCTTGACATTGATTTGTACTGTGCGATTGTGATTGGCAATTGCCTTGTCCAGTGAAGGAAACCTTGCAGGTCAAAAGGTTAAGTCTTCTGGACATCAAAAGGTATTGAAATCTGTTCCAAAACAAGGGAGGAGATTCAGTGTCAAGAAAGTAGTTCTCCCTGAATTAATTTCTCAATTTTACAGCATTGTTGTCTTCAATTATGCTAAGCAATAACTATGACAGTTCCCTTGGATGGTTTCTACCTTGGACAGTAGTAACATAAATACACAAAGAGAGTGCTGTGTACGTCCGCCATGCTCATTTAGCATTTTGGTGTAAACACGTGGTAACGCCGGTGCCACAAATCTTTACCAGAAGTTCTTTACTGGGTGACATGAGCATCATGGTCATGCAGGAACTCATTTTAGAGGCAATATGTAACAGATGTTTAGTTCTTTTGGTTGTGTTGAGCCATCATGAGGGACATCACGTTACCTATTGGTTGCATGTATTAATATGAAAGGTTTTGAGTGTAGCATGCTAACTTACATATGACCAGTGAGTGAGCCCATTTCAACTAAAACATTTTGTACAGGACCTTCAACTAAGGTGAACCCCATTTCTTACATTTTTAACAATTCATTGATCTCACTGTTTCTATGATCAAGCGACACAATGCTCAAAAGCTGGCAAGCTAGTATCTTCTTTCCAGACCAACTTTACCACATGTCCAACCCTAAGCATACCTAGCAAAGGCTAGCAATTTGCTCTAGGCAAAGCTTGAAAGCCATGTCAAAGAAGGTAATTTGCTCATTAAAAGCAGATCAATTGTTCATATTTTTGTTTCCTGTATTAATGCTGATCATGTGAACAAAAGCAGAGGGTGACAGTGGCTTTTATTCACTTCAAAATTGTCGAGGCATGTTTACACATTCTATTTGTTAGTCTAGCTAGTACTTGATATTTAGTGATCAGAGAATGGTTAAAGTCAAAGTGGCTAGTACTGAAATATTACAAGAAAGCAAACTCTCAGCATGCACAAGAAAAGACACAAAGAGAAAAAAAAATGTTGATGATGTGGTTGTAATTCTTTCTTCCTGGAACATCACCTAAAATACAAATGTACTTCAAAAAGATACTTTGTACATTTGTGTTATTTACACTGTATTGCAAAGACATCCAGGTTTATCAAAGATCAAAATGGGACCAGGGATATTTATTCCAATACTGAATTAATCCTCTACTATCATATCCAACATTAACAACATATAAGAAACATGGGATTTAAACTATCAACCTGTGGTGCCAAAATTACTCCAGAGGGGTATTTGTGTTGTGAATTTAATGCAAATTTTGAGCTGTTATGACTTTCTTCCCATCTTCAATGGCATCAAATGTTGTGACCCAGTTATTGCAAAAAGACAATCCATTGGATGGCCATCTCAAATTCAGCACACAAAATATATATTACAACCTGACCAAGGGTCTGTCTGCACGATTCATCAGTCACATGAAACTAAGTGAAAACCATCTTCCTCATCCTAGTCTAAAAAGCATGTTGCTTGAGCACTGGCCAATCAAAACAATGTGTGTTAACAAGGAGCACCACTGCCATTGTAATGGAGTAATGAGTCCATATTGCCATATATTACACTTCACTCAGGTTGATAAAAGGTATGTGACATGCATATTGGGTGCAAATAACACATTTAAATTAGTGCAAGCATATAAATGGTGCAATCATCTGTGCATAGCATAACTAGCCAGCTGAACATAAGAAGGGTTGAGATTTGTGACTAGAAAATGTAACTAGCTCATAAAAGAACTTTAGGTATGAAAATGAAATTGATCATGCATGTCCCACTTCAACCTGTTCTTGCTTGTTTCCATCTTAATACTGACAAGAGTCAAATGTTACTGCAAAATGATTTCCTGACTGAGTCATTCATGTTTCACTCTTGGATCTTTCCATGAATCCTAGCTGTCTATGCTTAAATATTAAGCACTTTAATTCTTCTGCATACATTTTGTACTTAACCCACAACCTGTTTGTGCTCTTTTTACACTCACATTCTGTGTTTGCTCTGTCATATTAGGACCCACGTTCTATGTGCACACCCTCTTATGAAACCCACTTTCTGTGTGAGTGCAAGCATCAAGATGTCATGAAAGTTGACTGTAGGGTGCATTCATAATCAAAAACGTAAGCAGGTCATACATCTTCCTTGTTCTTTTCTTTCCTTCTGTATCACCATCTTGAAGATCCAGCCGGTGTTTGCAAACTGGTATCTGTCAACCAGCATCATAGATGCAATTACTAAAGCAATGCCCAACTATACATTTGAAAACATTTAACACTTCTGTAACAACAATGTCCCATTAAAATTGTGTGCTCCGACAAGTTACTTCACCACGTGTTCAACAAAGTCAAATTGTGGTTAATAATAAACAGACCCAAACTATGTGCACAAAATAAAGGACAAAATATAAACAAGTCATATGCTGGAGTGGTTTGGATAACAACTGAATTCACAGTTGGAATAATGCATATAGAATGGTGGGGGAGGGGGTGACCCTCCAAAGGTCATTTAAAGTTGTTGGGTTACAATGCAACTGAAGCTTTGTATTTCCCTACAGAGTGTGACACTTGTCTCCATATCAACACCAATGGTACAGAGCTACATGGAATTTTGTTTACCCTGATGAACCTCTGCAGCTTTACATTGCTTACAGTTACCACTGGTGAATCTTTAGACACTCATAAATATATCACTTAATCATCTGCTGGTCTCAAAGAAGACAAGAGGTAATGATTCTGACTGAACGCCTGCTTATCTACAAACTGAATTTCAAAATCTCTTGTTTCTCATATGAACAAATGACATATATTTCATTTTGAAACTTACTTTGCCAACTTTTAGTCCAGTTCATCAACACCTTTCTAACTTGCAGGATGTGATAAATACTAGCTGAGAGTGGTGAAGGTGTCTCAAGCACATTTCTGATGTCATCAGTAGGATGTAATATTAATGAAAGACCTTGCCTGATGGATTAAAAAACTATCATTACTTGAGTATCGTGGGATTTTCTTTGCATGATCCTACATTAGAGTCTCCGGGTTACCCAAATTCTCAGACTGAGATGTAAAATTGAAACTCGTTGCAACTTCACGGCAAGTTCAGAAACTGCAAACATTCTTGATGTAGAATGGAGTGTGGGGGAGGGGGGTAGAGGAGAAAGTGGGGGAAGGTATAAAGTGAGAGAAAGCACAGCATGTGTGTAACTGTTTATGGTCTCAATTAGCTCTTGCTTTCAAACTGGTCTTTGTTCTTCAACAGATAAGCAGCCAAGTACTCGATGGGATTTGGAGGTCTGCAAAATAAAAAGAACAGAGAAAGAAATAACAACGTAACGTATTGAAAGGATATGCACAGCATTTCACTTGCAACGTATACATCACAGTTTCAAGGCATCTTTAGCAGTTTCAGGATGTGGGGCAGGTATGCACCATCACATGGCATTACAATGAGCACTGGTGACATGGTAGGCAAGCACCATAACAAAATGAACAGATGACTGATGTACAAATGATGTTTTCCAGCACAGAGGAAAGATGCATACATCCTACAATTTGTCATGACTTCCCTTCATTGCGTGGGATGAAATAATGTCGTGTGGTATGGGTCACATGCAAAATTTGCAAAAGTTTCAGCAGTTCAACGAATGCAGATAATATGATTAATTACACAAAATTGTCAAATTCTAAGAATTTTAAAGTATGTCTGCATGGTGCATGCTAATATACCTTCGATAAACACAAAGTGAAAAAACAGGGCAATTCTCCTGTGCTCTGTTACACACATATATATCTATGTATTATTATTATTAAACAGCAACTACCTGAGTTATAATTTCATCAATCTTCAATGAAGGCAACATGAACTGTGCTGACTGTCTGTATGTGCAATTACACACAGTAATGCAGTCCTTGCATAGTCATGCAAACAGCAGCATGTATTGTACAAATATACTGTACATTAGGCCGCACTGTATTCCCACAATCAGGTGAATCATTATAGAGTGGGTTGTTCACTTTGCTGTACGAAGACTTGTCTAAATTAAGTCCTCCACATTTGTTTAAATTAAGTCCTCCACATTTGATTAGCCTCATGTTGTCATGCAGTATGAAGTACATCATTGATGTTGGCTGCAGAGGAAAATGATTTGAGTTCATAATTCAAGCACTGACAGATCTCCACAATGGAACAACAAAAAAAAAGGGGTTTTTGATTTAAAGATTTGGCTTACAACGATGGAAAAAATGTTACATCTTCTCAGTGAACCTTAGACAATGAAAACAAAAGATTAATCTTTGACTTCCCAATATTAGTTTTCTGAGGTCGACACTACAAATTCCAGAGAGTTAGGTCTCAAAACAATTCAAAAGGGCTGTGTGGACTGATTGCCGCTCATTCAGATAGTAAAACAACTCCAGCAGGTTAAAGATTTTGCTCATCTGACTCTCAAACTAGGGAAAGGAAGATTTAGTTTAAGCTTCAGACAGTCAGTAGTAGTGTGACTGAGGGAGGGGGGGCACAGTCAACCAGTGTTTTTTGGGGGGCTGCATTAGAGTGAATGGGAGTCTGTGGAGGAAATCTCCAGTGATTTAAGTGTACTTTCATCGGAAAATTTTCTATTACACTTCCATGCCAACTGATGGCGGTGTTCCAGGTAAATAGTCTTCCTGCAACTCTAGCTAGCATGTGATGATGGAAACCACTTGAGTCACTCCCCTCCCTCAGAAAACATGCACCTACACTGCCAATGTATTCAGTCAAAATATAGTATGGATGTACTGAACTGTGCAAGCTGCAGTCAACCTGATTATCATACACAATGATTTTCCAGTTATCCCTGCATTGGAGGAGCTATGTACTCTTTTGATGACTTGATCAGGTCTTGAGTTTCAGATTTTCCAGGTGTGCTACAAATCACAACTTCTTGGGAAATAAAGGAGTGTGGCAGGGGTGTGCTGTTTTTTAAAACTTTTCATAGATTACCTGCATTCCCATTTTACTTCTAGGTTCTGCAAAAAATCTCACAGTGATTTGAGGCAAAAGATGGTGTGCAATCGCACTAGAATGCCTAAGAATTCAAGGTCTTCTTAATCAAATGATGCATCTCTTTCACCTTTCTTTAGCTAGAGCTGACATCGCCTGGAGGAGAATGGGTACTACTGTGTTGTCAAGGTACTGTCTCGTCGGTAGCGACTGCAACTCCACCTTTGGCTTTGAATCTCTGTCTGCCTCAGCTTTCTCTGTGCTAACTATTTTCTGCACATCTTCTGTCAGACCATGTTCTGCATGAGGATTCTGAGGAGGCTCCGCTTCCTGAGCAACGACTGGAGGCTAAAACAAAGGGAATAATAACAAGAGGAAGATTTAATTTACATATGTAAACTGACACTGTATATAAGGTTACAATACCCTTCCAGGTCTTCCATCCGAAAACCAAAGTCACTACTTCTGGTAGTCCAATGGATGAGTAATTTTCAGGAGAAAAGTTCATCACAAAAGTGGTGATAGTTTGTTGGTATTTATTGTGCTTCAACAATAGAATAATAATTATCTATTCTGCATGGGCTCCATTCCACAGGAAGGAAATTTAGGTTTACTGCCAAAAATTAACCTTGGTATTTTTGTCTTTCATTTGGACAACAAATATGTATTTCAGACGACCAAATATGGGAGGCAGGTTGACATGACCAACAGACTCCTGCAGAATGTTGGCTGAAGGTCCCCATTAAGAGTTTAAAGACAACCAGCTCAGTTTTTAGAATGATGAAGATGATGAGAGTGACACAATGCTTACTGTAAACCTTTGACAGACTCTCAAGTCATGAGAAAGCAAGAGAGAGTACTGTGTTACCATGTTGTGAACAGTGTACTCATCAACACAACATAACCAGCAAGTCATGAAAACATACATGATCCAGTGACTCAATGAAATGCACCAGCAAGCTGCTGAACACACTGCACCACTACAGTGAGACAGTTGAGCAGTAAGTATGAACACTGTCAGACTATGGCAGAATTTACACGATTTTACATTACATTGGTGCCGATTACGACAAATGGAATCACAGTTGCCCGAGTTCATGCTTCACGGTAGGTGTGAAAATCATCAATGTCGCCACATCATCAGGAATTTGAGAAAAGGATGAAAACTAAGCTTTTCAACTTACTTGTGGCTCAGAAGCTGGAGCTGCTTGCGGTTCAGTTGGTTGGGCGGGTTGTTCTGTACAAAGTAGTGAATATAAAATGCATATCATTGGTCTTCTATCTATCTTGCTTATAAAATATGTGCACTAAATTACCACAGTACATGCATGGGAGAAGGGTTCATTTTGGAGCTGTAGTCCACAAACCAATTACCTGTATTGTCTTACAATAGCCTACCACGACACCATCACCAGTTTCCTCCTCAAGACTGCCCATGCTACGGGTTCTCAATGACTTTTCTGTTGTATCCCATTTCTGGCTATCCAATGTTGAATCGTGACTCACTATCCTGCTACCAGGCCAGAACCATAAAAATCAAATAATCTATCACAAGAGTAAAAAAACCTACGCAGTTCTGCAAGGAGGAAAGATTGTTCAACAGACAGGTCTGTTTTCTTGTTACTTGAGAAAAGAATTACCCCCTTAGTTACATCATCCCAGCATGAGTGTGTCCAGTCAGTCCCACCAGTTCTGTGGTGTCATTCAGCCTCAAGTACAACTGTAGGCATGCAATTCATCATGAACACGGCTATTATGCTTTAACAATGTACAGTGCACATTATGTCCATGGAGAGAATTCGTGACTACGACCGGCTCTTCAAATGTATAAAACCTCACGGCCCATGCAACAAACACAGCTGCTTGCACCCCAGGAAAATACCTCTGGGGGTGCATACTTGGGTTGCAACCCATTGGTTGAAAACTGCTGATCTATAAAATGCCAAGACTGCAGAAATTTTATGATGAAAATTCGAAAGAACATGTATGCCTCTCAAAACAACATGACACAATTTAAACCATGCTGATATCCACAACGATATAAAGCAATGGGTAAGGGGCATGTACGCATCCAATGTGTTCCTTTTACAGTAATGACTTTAAAGTTCAAATTTGTTAGGCTTCAGAAATTCTGCTTACATTACTTAATACAGGACATTTACCACCAAAATGCATCACAAATTTTCAAATAAACGCAAGTATCATATAAAACATAACTTTTAGAAGCAACCGACAAAGTAGTTATAAAGCTTGAGTACAGATTCACACAAAGATACATCGTGTCTGTTATTGAAGCTGAAGATGCAGACAAAAATGAAGAAGTTCAAATGAGTAATTCGGTAAACGTCACTGAAAAAGATATTATTTATGTTACAGTATCATTGCAGTTGAAAGAATGCATTAGAACGATGCACAGTGTCCACTGCATCCATATATCACATTGCTTCAAATGGCAAAGAACAGTCAAGGGCCTTTGAACTTTGATGAAATGCACGTTCATCAGCAGCACACATTCTTTTGATGGTATTACCAAGGACTGTAAGTACATGTATGGTACATTATGTGATGATGCACCCAAATGAATAACACAAATTCCAACCACATTACTTCAAAGTGACATTCTAACCAATAAAGAACTAAGTAACTGCATCATAAAGCGAATGAAATTTACATTTTCATGTCATAACCATAGAGTTACAGTACACCTGCAATAATGAAATAAAATAAACTGCATATATTTAATAAACACAAACCACCTTTAAATGTACATGGTCAACATTCATATTGCTACTGTACCACTTTTGCACCACTATGCCTTCGGTATCTGATATGTCACTATCTCAGAGCCACCCCATCCATTCAACAACAAAAAGATCTATGCAACTTATGTCTGACAGAAAAATACTACATCCTTTCGAGACTAGATCTTTCCTCCCTAAGCAAAAAGGTCCGAGCTAGCATCCAAGTGACACCAGAACAGGTTCCTCCTGAGTACAGTAACTTAAGAACAATGACTTTGCTCCCCTCACATTCATCTGCTTGTGAAATTTATATATATGTGTATATATCCTCCTCGATGGAACTGCCACTGTCACAAAATGCTGGATTAATCAACTGATCAATCTGAAGCTCTATGACAACCCGTCTGGTATGATATAGATCAAGCACATAGTGACGTTGAGGGGGGCAAAAAGGACCTGTGTTTTTGGAATACAAATACAGGAAGGAAAGATGGAAACTCTTGCAACACTTTGCATCTAGAACCCTTAGAAATGGGAAATATTTCTCAACTTATGGGGACACCCCTCCCCTAAGATCCTTTCCATAGGCTGGCAAAACTCTAAAATGGTGTCCCTCTCCTCCACAAATCTCCCCCCCAAAAAAAAAACAACTGCTTGGCTACATGGAGCTGGTTGAGATGACATACAAGAATTATCAATCATGCAGTCTCTTTCACATACATTGCAAATATTAGCAGGCTAATGGCCGGTACAATTAGATACTAGTGTTATGAGGGAAAAGACGGCAATACTATCAATGTACTGTTACAACCGTTAGTTTTTATTCTTCCTTGAACTTCAATATCATTTACAAAACCACTTTGTTACCTTACTGCATTGTCCAGGGTCTTAAACTCTTTAAACTTAGTTTCCGTCTTAGCCAAAGTAAAACCACACATCATGATTGTTCACCGGGCACTAATCACTGTGATTCTAGTTACATTGGCTTATATGTGCATGCCTCAACAATGCAGAAAGTCTTCCTGCATATTTTCCATTTTCTATGTGACCAGCAAACTTACAGCATTGTTGATTGATGTTCTAACTTTTTATTCAAGTATACAAACAACCATACCAAAGTGCATTCCATGTCAGGCCCACCGAAATTTTTTCCCAAAAAACAATAGGAAACATAAGGAAAATGCCAGCTCCACGCTGAATATCTTCAGTCCTGAGTGCACGAAATGCAGACTGGCAACCATACGGTTCCATGATTTACTAAATATTCTCATCTGGGCTAGGCCCTACAATTTACAAATGTATTTGGCTTGGTCAACCACCTTCAAGACGAACTCCTGTTTCCACTGAAAATACTTGATGTAGATACACAGCTTATTACTACCCAATACAATGGTCTTTTTACACTGCAAAGTATCGCTGTACCTTAGTTCCAACTTCCATTGAAACCTAAAAAATTGAAATTTCAGTATTACATAGCCTACATCCAACTTCCAAGATACAAACCAACTCTCCCAAAGACACCAATACGTCCCAGACATTTGTACTCTTCCGCCATGGATTTCAGGTCTTTCCAACATGGCGGAAAGGACTGAAACTTATGGCTGAATATCCTGGCGGAATGTACCGATGGCGGAATGACCATGGGCAACCTGCCTAGCCTACAACTTACATTACAAGTAGCATTAGGCCCCTAGGCTACTCCTTTAGTACACAACTCTAAGTTACTTAGTCTAACTTAGCCTAGGGCTAGACCACACAGTTTACGAAGGGACTGATGAAATAAATTAGCTGGATGTCAATTTTATTACCTTCTGACATTTTGTCTTGGATTTTCGGGTACTCGTACTTCGTACTTAAAATTGTAGAGTAGTAGACGTGTTGCAGTGCACTCACTAGCAGTGACACAAGCTACTGGTTAGGCTAAATTTGCATAGCGCACTATATTTATTTCAATATTTGTTGTCAAGCACCGGTAACATGTACATTAGCCTATGCGCCGTGTACATTTTCTCAGTTTCTTGATACCGTACCAATGGTCGCACAGTATTTTATTAAACGTCGCGTACCAGTCGTTGTCTTTGTTGTGCTGTTGTGTCAACTCAACATGCAAGCCTTACACAGCATGGAAGTGCCCAAAATAAAGTGTTTCCTACAATTCACAGTGTAAACTGTAATTGACACTTTCAATTTTCATAATGTCAGACCTTAAATAGGCCTTCTTACATTCACACTTTCCCCTTTTTATCCTCTAACCTTAAAAATCTAATTTAACATCTTCACAGGATGTTCTGTTGTTATTCCTGCATTTTCCAAAGTACATCAAAGTACTCTGGTTAGAGGCCTACTTCTTATAGTTGCTGCAAGTTATAACAACAGGTTCTACAAGGAAGAACCTCCTTGGTTATCAAAACTCCTGTACAGAGATGTATTTGTCCACGTAATGCGTTTGCATATGAGTTTCGAGTGTTCATACGGAAGCCTGAGGGTCCCGCGGTTCCGCTAAGTTTTTAGCCGAAAAACTAAATCACTCTTCTTCCATGCCTACCGTCGTTATTAACACGTAATTAAAGACATTTTTAATGCAACAAACCTGATATAGCATGTTATTTTCCACATTGGTATCAAATGACAGAAAATGATGGACTTTCAACCATAGAGGCTATTTTTAATTCTTCAAAAAGCACATCCTACTAACCTTAAAAAACCTTTAAGCCTTTACCGAGGACAGAACATACTAATACGATAAGCGTTTTTTACCAATAGAAATTTGAATTTGATCAGGAAGTCTGAAGACTCATCGAAGATCGTATACCAAGTTGATCGTCGATGAACACCGGCGAAATTCACCCACTTCTTTCGATCGGTATTCAGGGCAGGGGCAACGAAGCATATGGGGTGAGCCAACAATCCCGGCATCCGTCCCAATGAACCCAGCATGCTCCCGGGAGCAGTTCATATACATGAACGTCCCCATCCGCCGGACGAGAGCGCACCCCAGTCATTAGCCACTTTAATTTCCAAGGTTGGGAGAGTTGGAGGACCTGTCCAGCTCAGAAGCTCATTAGCCGTACCGAGCACCTTAAGTTGAAGCGGACGAGACCTGAATCGGACTTCAGGAATCCACCACTGTAAACAGCTGGACAGGTAGGCTACTTTTGAGTACCGGCAGAAAATTTCCAAGTGGTTCCACCGGGATCCAAATTGGGGGAGAAGTGATTGCAAGAGGACACTCTAAAAATCAAGCAGTTCCCCACCCTCCAATAAAAGGAGAAAAATATTCTCTAATTTTTAAGAAATATCTTTTTCCTTCCGTGGCCAACTTCAATCTTTGCATGTGAAACAATCTTAAAAAAAAAACAGCTTCTTAAGAAGTGTCGGGTTCAGGGCCTGCATCACAAAATGTAACCAATTTAAGCTGGAATATGAGTTGAAAATTTATCAGTAAAAATCAAATTTCATGGAATATGTCGTACCCTCCACTACAAAATGAGGTTGTTTAAGCCTCCAGGCTATTTTTGCAAACATGAATAATCATATCCACTTCCATTGGTCTGTTTGAGTAATGGTGATTGACTGCTATGCTTTCTTGTAGAGTTTGCATTTTGTCTAGGGCCAGCAAAATGTTAGGCAATTTTCGTCTTCAAACGGCGCACGTGCGGTAAAACATGTTCACGACAAATACAAAATTTTAGATTCCCATGTGTGGTACCGTTGTTCTTGACATGATGTTAGTCAAAGGTAAAATGTTAATATTTGTCTCTGGTATATTTATATAAAACTGTAATTTTTCTCTGGCATATTAATATTGAAATGTAATTATTATTGTATATAATATATTATATACATTGTATATTGTATATTAAACGGGTGTTATTTACTAAACAAATAGTGCACTCTCAGTCAACGCCAACATCTTTACACGAATAACAAAATTTTACCTCTTCTCTTCATATAAGACAAACAAAAGCTTTTCGTGAAATGTTAATATTTCATTGTTGATTTACTTCTCTGACATAGCGAATGCATGTTTATAACACATTGATTTTTCCATTGGCAAATTGATGTTAAGCTGTAACATGTTGATATGGCATATTGAAAATTTTCGCTAACACGTTTGCGTTTGCAAAACGTTTGCAACGTTTTGCAATCTACGTTTGCAAAGTAGATTGAAATAGTCATGCATAGAAATCAGTAACTGGACAAAAATAAAATATCTAAGTGGTAACGCCGTTTCCGGCTTTTTAGGGGCTTTTTAGGGGGTTTGTAAAGCCAAACATTTTCTTGTAGGCCTACGCCTCTCGCCAAAAGATGGTGGCTCTATGTCCGCATTCAGCACTTAGCAATTACTAAAACTGAAATAAGTGTATCCCGACGGACCATGGACACCAATTGCTGGTGAGCAACAGTTAGTGTAATGCAAGATAATTCCCTCTGCGAGAAAGAAGCGTTCTCTGTGATCATTGGCTAGTTCTCTCTGTAATTCAGTTTGTGGTTTCGTTTGCAGGTCTTATAAGGTTGCCATGCCTCGTGTGTATCTAACGGGAAATAAGCAGTTTTCCCCACCAAAAGGTGGATCAAAAATAGAAAAACGTCGTAATTGTATCGAGAATTATTCCAACGAAAACTTTGTAAAGAAAACCAAACCTCGCAATTGTAACACCTTAAAGTTTGTTGCACCAGATCTCATCTGCTGGCATGAATTCAGTACTACAAGAGATCCAATTGGAGAGGGATACGCCCCTAGCCCTCTTAGACCCTTTCCCACAAAACTGTCCACTATAGTTTACGTCCCTCCGACAGTGTGTGTACCACACGGGAACCAGAGCGTTGTAATAGTAGTTATTATATTCACTCTAGAAAGGTGCCTCTTTCTCACTTTCAGACCATAATAATCATAGATTTGTGAAAAGTGATGTAACATCGTTATGATCACACATGTTGTTTCTGTGGAAAATTTCATGCACCAAACTTGTATGCGGTTTCAGCTCACCTCCACGAGGAGCAAAATGTAAAACACAGGTACGAAAAGAGGGAAGAAAAAAAAACATTCATGTGAGGGGTACATTACAATGCACTTGCAGCATGGAGGGGAAGTTACTTAGAAGGCGAACACCATTGATAGTAAATTGTGACACATTCTGTGTGTTAAAGGAGAAGGAAGGTCAAGACTTTTAACAATGCCGATTGAGCGACTAATCTATCGTTAACACGATCACCAAATTCATTTAAATATGCTGTTTTATTTCCAAGATATTGCAATTATGAGGAAGCTGCCATTCTGAGATTGTGATGACATAATGCGACCACATGTGATTGAAAAGCTTTTGTCTTTTTTATATTTCATGCCGAATATATTTTTAGCAGTTATGCACATATTCAAATCATAGTAATAATAAGTTGATTATTGCATTATACATCTCAGTAATTCAACATAAAATGTATACTAGTGTTTGCAGATTACGGAAATTATAGGGAAAGAAAATAAAGAGCTACATTAAAATTAATGCATGCTATCAGTGGTCACGTGACATCATTATTCGACTTACTCAAGCTACTCGGTTTACATTTAACTGAGGCAAAAATAGCAAGTCCCTTCTCTGAATTTCAAAAGTATGTAACTTGGATAGGAAACAATTGATAGGAAACAATATTTCTGAATGAAAGTTTGGAAAGATGCAATCAGTTTTGATTCATTTCCATAAATATATTCCCAGGTTTTCCTTCTTCCTTAAGGTTCGGGACCCATTTGGGTCGATTTGATATTGTAAGTGGGAGGTCATCTGGTCTATCTAAATTTTCCTCCCTCCTAAACTAATGCCATAACTAGACTTTGTCATGAAGGGGAGTCTCGGTGGTGGACAAATTTTTAAAGTCTTTAAGTCGTGGGGAAGCACGTGATAATTAAATCAGAGCGGTATATTTTCTCAGGACTCCTTCCAAGTAGAGATCCACCATCCAGGTGGGTAGCGGATAGGAAACATTTTTTGATAATTATGTCATACTGCAGCAATAGCACTTCTCGGTGTCTCTCTGTCTTGTAAATTTCAGTAAAATTTTCTTTAGTTATTTGGAACACGGGTTTTGAAATCCACCCTTTTACTAAGAAAGGTGTACTTAAAGATTACAAAACAGGGAAAGATGTGTTACTGATCCCTCCTCTCAAAATATAGTGGGACATGTCCCCTCCCTCAATCGACGTCTGTATGAACCCATGAAACAATTTCATTACTTTGCTTAATGATATACCGCTGTAGCTGCAAAAAGCCATGATCCTGAAATCGTGACGTTGTTATCGCCGGGCGTATTTATATCCTCATCATGTCTGTTGTCGTGATTGCGAAAATGATTGACAACTTTGGGCATAAAGTTAAGGGTACCACCTTCAAGTTGAGCAGAGGTAGTGGGCTGGTGTCAGGAACAAATTGCTTGACGAAAATTGGCACCTCGGCAGTCTCGAAGTTTATTTACAGACAACAATTTGCAACCACTCCGCATCATATATAGGAGAAAATTCTGCAATGGATAGATACTTTGTGCATGCGGTCTTATGGTGTGTTATAATGTTGTATAGAGATGGTCA
>VJOZ01059255.1:0-10575 GCA_009801055.1 Stichopus horrens
TACTCTAAGAAATGAGAACAGCATACAGTTTCAAAATAAAAACAACTCTGGTAAACGCATTCAACGAATTGCGAATTGTGATTTATGCATACTTAAACTTATTAATTCCAGGAAAGTTTGTAGGTGAGGATTTGAACTGGTCTGCTTTCTCCAGTCGTTGATCACAGCTTAACGCGTTTATTTCTAATAATGGTAGTATAAAGCAAATATGTATATAAACTTATAAATATGTAAGAGCGAGATTAGGAATGGCGCCAAAATTAAATTTAGAGTGAATATTCACTCTATAAGGGAGTAATAATGACTCAGTGAAATAATTAAGTGCAATACCCACAGGGAAGACTTCTTGCCAAATTCAAATGCTGAAGACGTGATCAATTGCTCATAACTCGCTCTCGGGCTTACCATGCAAACTGAGATGACAACAAGATCTTCAACTTCGCCTGTAAATGACAATTATGACACGAGTTGGGTAAATATTAACATGGAAATGTTATCCTTAATGGGACAGGAAATTAAGGTTTAATTTCGAATCATTTTCAAGTTCATCACACGTCAGAATATTTCTGTTATTCAAACGTGCCATTGTCCAACATGACGACGTGTATTATAAAACTTAAAAAAAAAGAAATACGAAGATAAGATATCATATCATTTGTAAATACCTTGAGAGTGAATTAAGACAATCGATTGGTTAAATACTTACAACAGGGTTATTAAACAAGGTGTTTCAAAAAGATATTCAGATATATGTAGAAAAAAATTATCAAACATATAATATAAAAACTCACAATATACAGCTATTCGTCTGCGTAACTATTGTCTCGAGAAAAAAAAACAAAAAAAAAACAACGAAACTGTACATCTTACTTTATGTTTCTTTGCACATAATTAAGTTTCGACTGTCTGTATATAGTACACAATCAATCCGTTTTCAATGCAAGGTCAACGTTTCAACACAAAAGTGAGAGGCCCTCATCCCATTTATATGACGCCTGCTGGCCATTGACAAATTCAAATGATAACGGAAATATATTCTATTCATATCGGAAATTTCGAGTAAAAGTACTTCATATTGCCGGCGGTACTGTGCATGAAACTGTTAGGAGCTTATGAATAACTGAAAATGGAAGACTGAAATACCTTCAGAAAAGACCGTGAAAAATCCTATGATTAGTCACTATAGCTATAATATATCTGCATAGAGGTATCTTCCCCTGTCGATAGTTTAAGAAGATCTCTTATCACGTTTTAACGTTCCACAATTTGTAAACAACTCATTCGCTTCACTAATTAAGAGGGAACTGGTAATACATTGCTTGATTCGTCACTATAGAAATGTGTCAAATGAATTAAATATATTAATTAACAGTCCTATTTAGCTGAAGTAAAAGAACTAAACCTTAAACGTCATAAATAATAGTACCTGCATTCCTGATAAAACTCACAGTTTAGTCAGACTTTATGTCATGTGATTATAACACAAAAAGAACTAACACAAAAAAATGTGATTATAATATCAATAACCAGGATGATTATTTTTTAAAATTTTACGGCACATGTGTCAAGTCAATGGTACTTGTCACGTTATGAACACTATGATTTTTAATAATCGTCACATTTTCTTTTATCAACGATACCACTTTGTTTTAGTACCTCGCTAATCCTGTTTCTCAAATTAGTAAAAACATTAACAAGTTGGGATTTATTTACGTTGATGTCATATGTTGTTCATGTGTAAACACCTTTCCATACGAACCTACTAACACTTTGAAGGAGTGGATCGAACTTAATTAAACTTACATCGTCTTCCATACTATTGACAATGCTGATCAGGTGAAGATAGGTTTGTTAAAATCTTGACATACAAAGACAGCATGTAGCCTGTGTAGGATAATGCACTCGAAGAGAATTTAGTATACAAAGACACAACAAGCAATTTTCGTTTAGCGGATTGTCTGTTTTATGTTACATTAACAGATTTATCTGCCTTCATACCGCTGGGATCGAATTCTTCTGGGATTTCTCTAAGCCTTTTGTGCACTTTTGTTTGTATATTCAGAGTCAAGAGCAAAGATACGCTAAAATATGAATGATTGGTTACATGATATCAACATTTCCTCATGTTTCAATGACCTTTTCAGACCTTTTTTGTTTGTGCATCCCCGCGGGGTTGACGTTAACTTACCAAATCCTGAAAACATTCACGACAAAAGAAGTTATAAATTCTTAATAAGCAACGTTTGCCCTGAACTTTCAGGTTTCATTTTTCTGTATTTTTCAATACGAGCGCGATTCTTATCAACATACGTGTACAGTATTTACAATTCACTTCCACAATTCACAAGAAAACCAGGGGTTTATTTTTCGTTCGATTAGAAAGTTCACAAGTTATTGCTAATTTCAAGATGGCGCTGATCGACTAGGAATCCAATACGATCAATAGTCGATCAATTATTAGTATGGGATATTTCATCTGTTAGTATATGGGCCTTAGTTTGTAGTGGTGTAAGTTTGGTTATTACCATCAAGCAGGACTAGAACAATTCCGTGACGATTGAGAGCAAATAACATAACAGAAATAAATATCGCAATTACAAGAATGCAATCACTGTTGAGTTTAGAAGAAAAAAAAAGACTGCATAATATTTATTTTACTACAGTTTTTTCCTAGAAATCACACTCCTGTTCAAGCTGAACCTGTATTTCTCCACCTGTAAATGGAGCGTAATCGCATCAGCGGAGGTTACCCCTCCATTTGTTACTTTTTGATTGGCACTTCTTTTTTTTTCGTCTTCACACCAGGATTTTGATAAAGATAAAACTTTCATGAAACCTCCGGGGCAACCTCCTCAAATACATACGTTCCTTTCTTTACATCGTTTTTCTTTTAAGCTTTGCGGGGTTTCCACTTACGTCAATGAAGGAATAAAACTCGAAAAAGGGAAAAAGATTAATCAGATCTAATATATCAATCAATCTCAGTCTTAATCAGTCTAATATACCGTATCTCAGTTTATTTTCAATAACTCACTGCAAGCGTTACTAGTTTGCGGTCAATTTTTTGCACGTATATGTCGGTAGAACGTAAGTTTATCTTTGCCCTTATTTTCGGATGGGGGGGGGATCGAGGACCGAAACGATAGATTTTAGGTCCTCTGTGAAAAATTCAATAGAGTTCTCGAGACATTCTATTGTTAACGTTAGAGTTGAGGAAGAAAAAACAAAAGAAAGCATAATGAGGTCGTCGGAATGAATGGAAAACAAAGATGCTTGTGCGTGTGGGTGGGTGCTTGTGAGTCTGTGTGTATGCGTGTATACCATTTTGCTATCACAGTAGTATCATTCACCGTGCACATCTGCACGAGTACATCCAAAGAGTCCAAAGAGTAAACGTAAACTATTAACGTATGCAGACACTTATCAACAAGAGACCGTAGTCACATGGCAAGCATGAGATGAACATTTACCTGTAAATCTCTTTTTTTATTAACTTCTTTCGGATAGAGTCCCATCACCGTATGGGAACATATTAGATCCAACATCGTACATTTTCTTATATTTGTCTGTCTCTCATAGCAATGAACATCTACTTTGGATGGATTCAGTACAAAACACTCTGACGAATCACTCCTTGGAATGTAGAACCTGATTTAGCTTGTTATGAATGCATGACTTATGTTGTAAACGAACTCATGAGCCGTAAGATATATCCTGGGAGAAGATAAAGTAAGTTCGAAGTATGCATAATGTTCTATATCGTGGATTTACATATACAGTATTATGAACGTTTATCGCTACATGAGACTCGCCAGAAGCCTGGAGGGAATATTAAGTGAGGTTATGAACTCCTCAACACAAGACGCAGTACCCAGGGGGTGATCTCACTTCCTTTATTCACTGATTATCATTATGAATATGCTTCAATGCAGGCAAGTGAAAAAATTAACATATTAAGCTATCAAACATAGGCTACACGAAACATACAAAATATAATAAACTTAAATATATACTTAACTCTATCAAATCGAAATCAATAATATTCTTTCATTAAGAAGCACACGAATTAGCAAATTCTTATAAATATTCTCATACCTTTTAGATAAAAGAATGTTTCACTAAGACGAGTTGAATTCTGCCCATTTAGCATTTGATGAAAACATTAACGTATAGCCCTACACCAGTTTCCACCAGAAACCTCGAACTAGCGCTCAGAAAGAAATAATACCTGACGGGAAACCTCGTGTGGTACTTATTTAAACTTAAATAGATTTAACTAATAATTTGCAGCTATCACCAACAACATCTCAGTTTAAAAACACCATGCTCAATAACTCTCTAGAAAGTGGATCATGCGCTCGATTTGATTTAAGTTACCCTGCGTGAGATATTCAAAGTTAAAGTAATCGCTTTGAAGTTGTTGTGACGTGAAGTTATGGAGCTTTAGCTGTATTAATCATTAACCATAGCCACAATTTCCACAAACATCCACGAAATGGTACAGGCAAATTCTTGTCTTACACCTGCATGATGAATAAACATTGGTTAAGTATGCAAATTAATGACGTCAAGAGTGGGACCGGCATGATTTTTGTCCTGCCATTACTTTGTTTACTCAACCTTCATTTTATGGACAATTAAGGATTTTAGATGCTCCGAGGATTTTATCATTTTGGAAATATACATTACTTCTATACAAATACTGTATAACGTACCAGTGTAAAAGCCAGATGACTGTTAATTTAAAAAGTACTATATGAATGCCCAACAAAAGAAGCAACGATTCTGTGCAACACTTACGTCATCAATTTGCATATTCATCAAACTTTAAAGGGACGTTTCTCAATAGTGATGATAGATGTAAATATAGTTCCCACAAGGTCTTACTCTACAATATCTGAGTGTAACCAGCCTCATTCCAGATGAATGCTACCGTTGAAAATTATTTTAATATGAAAAAATTACTATGTTGGTGTCATCGACGTGATCATCTGAAGCTTTTCACGACTCAAGAAATACTTGGACCAGGAATTCTGCGTACCAGGAATCCTGCAAGCCAGAATTCTGCATAATGAAGATGGATTTATGTTAAGATTTATGCCCTCACTGTTGGTAAACCAACCTTTTTCCGATAGAATTATACTATGCGGCTTATTATGAAGAAGTTTAAAGTAGTCAACCATGTGATAAGGAACGAAGACTTTGTATTTCTCAAGCCGTACTCAGAATGGAAATAAAAAAAGGTTACACACTGTGCAGCTGAAGCCATAATTTGGCAGAAAATACTCAACATCACGTTTTTAACCGGGTTAATATGTATAGGTTTGTTTTGTATCACATTTGTGTAAATGACCCTGTAGTATCAGATTCCTCCAGCAAATAGAGTTACACGTCGAAGTGTGACTACATGAAAGAGATTCACATAATGGAAATTCCTTTGAAATAGTACATTCATATAGACGTAATTCTTCTATTTCACGTGTCTATAGTTTAAGTTTGGTAATCTGCAGAGAAACATTCCCGTCTTTGTTATAGGAATTCTCTTTTTACAAGAAGAAAGAAAAGCCAGTCTTATCAAATTATATACAGGTCTTGCTATCGTTCTATTTATCATGTTATTTTAGGAATTCATGCGAGGGTATCGCAATATTCTCTCTTCGTTTATCTAGACTGACAATATTGGATAAGTCAACAGAATACAATTTCACGGGAAAGAATAAATCGGAGAGGTCTCATATGAAAGTCGAATATGTTGACGGAGACCTTGTCCCCGGAGGAAAGTTTATTTAGAATGAAAGCAGTATATAATACTCCTTACGACTGCTTGCAAAGTGTGAAAGTTAGCACTAAACCTTCAGGGTAACATTTTCATATCCACCTAAAAAATAGGAACAGATAATACCAATCAATCTTGCAATTGATGCTCGTAAATAAACAAAGAATAATAACAGGCAAAAAAAATGTCAAGGAGCTGTTTTGAGGTGTTTAATAAACAAATATTAAGTTTCGATTTTGCATGTGATTAGAAACGTATATTGTGCACACATTCTGGTGAAATTGTAATTTGTTTTTCAAGCATATGAACTATTTTCCTAAAGGTGTTAGAGAAAGTCATCAACTGAGAACACAGCAACTTGCTGTAGGTCTATTACCTCTTTTACTGATAATCTTGATATTGCACTTGCAAACATTTTGGAGTGAATGTAAAAATTGCTATGTTATGTGTATAAAAACTATTACGTTTCTAAACATGATATCACCTTGGGGAACCTACAACGGTTACTTGTCATGCTGTAAGTTTTTTGTATCTGAAAATATTTATAGTAACACTAATTTTGATGATTACATCTCTGGAGATTTTAGTACTGATGTTAGTGATCACTTTCCATTTTGCATCAGGTAAAGCGCTTTTAAATCTAAGATCAATATTCAATAATGTCTATCATAGGCTTACTTACTCTAAGATCAATACTGGCAAATTTATCCACAAACTGGAGTGGAGTTTTACTTATTCAATCGGTGATCCTAATATAGCATATCATTTATTTGTAAAGATAATGAATCATATTAATGATGACTGAACATTAAGTATAGTAAAGGTAGTCTATTCATGTTTCAAACCCAGTAGGTCTGTTGGCTTAGACGACCTTAAACTTGCCATCGCTAGGTCATCAGTTCTTTAGATTACTGAAACGTTACCTCACATTCCCATCACAGGTTTTTCGTTTCCCAAAGAGTCTAAACATTCGCCAAAATCATTCCTACAGTCGAGAAAGACACAAACTCTCGTCTAATATCCTTTCTAATACGTGCTTTCTAATACGTCTACCTGAAATCACTCAAAATGTTAACGTTTAATCGTGTAACAGTTTTTCTTTTAAAAAACACAATATTCTATTTGATTATCAAAACAGGCCAGACCATACTGTTTGACGGAATTAGTCTAATTATAGCTCTTATTTCTGCAGCAAGTAAGTTCTTTATTGCTCTATAACAAAAGGATTCATCCTTTGGTATCTTTTCCGACCTATCCATGGAGTTGAATACTACTGATCTTCATATCATGTTCAAGAAGTATTTTCATGTAATATTTCAAGTAGTATTTTCATGGTATGCAATGCTCTTGAATGGTTTTTTAGTTATCTTTACAAAAAGGTATCAACATGTTCTTTTATAATAATTCCAGTTCCCCTCAGTCTCTTGTTAAAATTAATGTGGAAGTTTCACAGGGCTCCACATTATATGACCACTTTTACTTATATTATTCACAAATGATGTGAGCAATTTTAGTTCAAGATCTTCCATGATTTTGTTTGGAATCAATATTTTGTTATCATAGTAATAATGTATATGAACCACATGAGGTCATATGCTCTGAATTACCTCATTATCATGAACGATTTTATGCGAACAGATTACAATTTAACGCGACAAAAACAAATTACATTTTCTTTTTGTATCATGGCCCCGTACTTTGTGAAAATTTCGGTGGGTAGGTGTGGGTGGTGGGCAAATTATCGGGTAGAAAGAGAGGGGTATTTGTCTTTATACTTCTTTTTTTCTCTGTTAGTCGGGAGTGATGCAACTAGTCACATTTACATGTCTTTTCATCACATTAAGGTTACTTGTTTGTAGCATTTCATTTAAATAACTTGTATTTATTTACTTCCTTTCCTTCATGGAAACTTATAAACTGGTATTGTTACTTGTATATATGTTGTGGAAAACCAAACTAAAATGACGAGCGGAGTGCGTAAAGGTGAGACCTATTTAAATTCACAGTTAATCCATATGCCTGTATAAGTCTAAACAGAAATTTGATTACCATTTCATTGAAACTTTTAGAGCTATTCGTAATAATCAGCGCTTTGAGTGCACAATTATGAAAATACAGACTTATGCAATACAGACATCCCACTACTATGAGAAACTGAAATAATAAATAAAGAAGCCATTATTTGATATTAGTGCTGTAAACATTCTGAATTTAGCTCATAAAGAGTAGTTCTAGATAGAAAAGACACAGTTTGTAGCAAAAAAGATGGCGATAGGAACTATCTCCCTAATCTAGGAATTCAAAACTACCTGGGAAAGATATTCATAAAAACAAAAAGAAGTTAAAAATAAAGGAAACCATTGAACCAAACAAAGGAAGAGTGGCAGTTGCATCAGCCTATTAATTCAACACGAAATAAAAATTAATAAACCTATTCTGCATTGTGTAATGACCCTTCATCGTGCCGCCATTTTTGTCCGTATACCTATGGAGTTGTAGGGAAATGAGACAGCGTGGCAGGTATCCAGAAAAGAGCTGGCTTTATTCAAAAGTTGCCTTGATTTATAATATTTCTATGAGTGAAATTCTGAATGCGAATTCGTTAAAACTGTGTTTCTATCTATTACGATTTTTGAGATATTTTTTCTTGCAGTTTGAAGAAATGCAAATATGATAACGTAGAGTGTTGTACCGTGTCGTTTTTTTCTTTTGCTAGGCATATGTATATTATATCTTTATTACTGGGTTTCACATTGGTACTTGACTTGCAAAGAAGAGGCAAAGCTTTCCGTGCACCTGCAATTCTAAATTCTCCTTGAAATACACATTCAGGATAACATAAGACAATAGACATAACATACGACTCCCTTTCGTGACGTCTTAAATTTGCATACTTAGCCAACGTTTATTCATGATGCAGGTAAGAGACAGAAATTTCCCTGTAAAATTTTCGATATTGGATGGAATTTTCATGGTACTAGTGGCTATTTTCAATATTTGTAATGGTTAATCCGGTCAATATTGCAAAATACCATTTTCATATCCCAAAACCCTTACAAAGCTACTTCTAGTTACAGTAGTCGAACTTCGATGTAAGACTATACTAATTCCTAATTTTGTCATTTTTGTAAAACAGGTAAAGTAGTAATTTGTCACTGGTACATGCCATCGGGTCGTCATGGAATTTTCCAACACTGTGTTTGATGTGTTTGTTTTTAATGAAGACAGATTTGACAAATGTAAGTCACTATTCTCATTTCATGGCGACCAGTATATCGTAAGCATTCGTTAAAAGACGTTCGGAGGCCACAGACAAATAGGTAAACAAACCCCAAAATTTAGAAGAAAAAACAAGAGCCGAAAAGAGTGCGTCAAATGAGCACTCAGCGTAATTAACCTATCAGGTATCGAGACTTTAACAAGACGTTTTACGTGGAAAGCAACCCTGGATGACAAAAAAAGGAGAACGGTGAATACTTAACTTCAGATTCTTTTTTAAGTATGATTGTCAAACTGTGCCAAGAGCGATTAGACATTTAGTGTATCAACAAGTTTGATTCATATGCATCATACATCATAAAGAGAATATAACATCATATAACAGGTAAAAGAAAATACCTTCATAGGAGATGCTTGTACACTTGCCATGGTACCACGGATTGTTTACCACTGGAAGTTTTTAGGTAATCGTACCGTAGACAAGTCTACCCAATAATAAAATTGAATAACACATATAGCACCAACAGTGATAAAGTAAAAATCGGAAGTAGATACATGAATACCAAGCAGCAACTGGACAAAGTTGTCTTCTGAAGTTACTTTGAGCCAACCACAAGAGTCGCTACACCAATTCCCAAAATGTCAGTTCCCTCTGTTTTCAAGTCTATCGTATATAGCACCGTATATATTGTGTTGTTATTTTGGAATACGTTATCTTACATTCTGGTATAACTTATCCTTGTCTGAAATCTTTCCTAGGTGATTATTTCGTTCTACTTCATGTCAACTTTGTCATGTCAAGTGCAATGATATTAATTTTAATGTCGGCGTTGTTGAACGAAGGGATTGATGCATTCAATACATTTAACTTACTTATATGCATGATGTGCACGTAAGTATACACGCATACCTTCACACATAAGTTGCAGACATAACATATCACTGTCAAGGTAAAGTATTTTGCACCGAGGCATGAGAGCAAACATCGGTGATTTCTAGACGTGGTTTGTAACCTTCGTGATACTTTCATGTATCACATATTCAGTATGGATGAGACGGAGAATGATTTTATATAAGTAAGGCTGACGGTATGATATCCTTAATTTAAACGGAGCACAGGCATTTTCTTCAGGCCGACTACAAGAACTACCTGAACAACAAGACCATTCGTCTTACTAACAACAGATCTATACTTTTACTCTCTTCTGAACTTTTTCAAGTTTTTAAATTGTCCCTGAGTAAGTTTAATTTGAGGCCATCAAAATCAGAAAAAAAATAAGACCAACTGAAGATCTAGTAAAGTACGATTTACCTCTCTCTTTCGAAAAAAAAATTATCATTGATTTTGTGCTGTGACATCNNAAAAAAAAATTATCATTGATTTTGTGCTGTGACATCAAATTGCCCTAGCTCTTTTTGCATTTCCAAGTATATCACTATAAAATCGCCCATCAATCGAATGCACATACACATTCATACTACTAAAAATAAAGAATGAGTTAGACTTTCCTAAGCACTTGAAGGGTTAGATAGCTATTACATTGCAAACGAGACCACTTTTTAAGAGGCTAAAATAAGGA
>VJOZ01059261.1:0-10345 GCA_009801055.1 Stichopus horrens
AAGTTTCACTGTAAATGATGAGATTCATTTACTCTGTAACATATCAAAGCTATGTTTGTGGCTGGACCATCCTTTTAACATTAAAGTATTGTTTAAATGATTTTTTTTCACAACGGTACTGCTTGACCCAATGTAGTAATAATGCACTCAGGGGGAACATCTTTGGACTTGATTTTTTCGACACAGGCCTACTGTAGCTTCACACTTCATGATAAGTTCATTCTCAAAATAATTCTGTAGAAGATGTTGCCAATGCCAAGAGGTCAGTAAATTTATTGGTGTAGTCAATCGACACTTTAGCGTTTTTGCATGGCAGGCCCAGGTATTCTACATTCTATTTTTTTCCAGTGATCACATCCTCAGCCCTAAGGTCCTTCACAGTTGCATACCTCTAGTATTGGGAGTAGCTTAGATAGATTCTAACCTAGTACTAGTACTTCCAGTCATTCCATGACCACATTTACAGGACTTAAACAGTTTATGGAATGTTGGATTAACATAGCACATAACCTTCTTCAGACTCCCTTAGGCCAATTATGTACCATTAATGCCCGCACTATTGTTACATTGTTCCACAAGTAACAAACAAGAATAGGCCTACTTGGTAAGTAACATACTAACATAGGTAGGCCACAGCCTGAAGTGAAGGTTACATTTTAATGCTGCAAGGTTAGGTGTTACTTTCTGTTACTATACTGTAGCCTAACTTAGGCTTGGCCGAGTTCAAACCTACGAGGAAGTTTGTAAAAATTTGAGGTACACTAATTTAGCGATCGGTAATGATGCACTCAAGCCTTCCAATAAAGTCGTGACACTTTACTATAATTTGATATCGGCCTATGTCATTCATTGACAAGCAATTTCTCTTCTTTTTTTCTCGCTTGCACTTACTTTTCACTCTACGTCTCGCACCTTGTGTACACGGCCATTTTTAGTGTTGTTGTTGGAAACAATATGAATATGTATTAGCAAGGCGGAGTATCTTCACTCTGATTGGTGTATTTGTTAACACAACTTTATCAACCGCAAAATTTGGAAATTGAATTGAAACCGGCCTTGGGGAACGTTGTGTACGACACTGAGAAGAATGTCAACCTTTCGAGTTAAAAATTGAGGCCACATTTTTCAAAGAAGTAATCCTCATCAGCTGTAATCTCGAAAAATGATACAGTGAGGTATAATTTGTTGGCCATAAGTTCTTGTTTTCCAAACTTGCTGAATACCGCCCCAATCCGGTCTCACTCAGCTACTAACGTACTGTAGTGTAGACTAAGTCAAGTGTTAACCTAAGTTGTACTTTGTAGTGTAAGTTGTAACATTAGGACGGCCACAAGTGTTACGTGGTTAACGACTATCGTTACTCGTTACTGGCAAAACCTGCAGGCTGTAGGTGTTTTGCACTTACTGGCGAAACCATAATAAAAATACTAAATGCGAGTGAACTGAAGGGTTCTGAGGCATGATCAATGCAAGCACATTCAATAATGAAAGTTTGCTTTCTTTTGGTCAGGCCTGTTGTCAGGTTTAGTTTAGCCTGTTGTGAATGTTGGCCAAGTACAAGCACAACTTACATGTACAGGCTAGGCCCTATGGTAATTAGTATATAGTATTGCTGATTATAATATTGACAATAACTACTGTACAAAGTACCAACTAGTAGTAGGGGGTACCATGGCATGAGTAGTCGATCACCTAACAAACATTGTAATCCTAAAAATATGAAAACATTACAGTATATTTAACTTGACTGAAGGTTATTCATAAATTTGCCCTTATCATAGTTATACCTTTATCTTGTGTTCAATGAGTAACTTTAATTACTTGGAAATACTATAGTATAGGTCTTCAATTTAACGAGGCTGTACATAACACTAGGCCTATGATGAAACCTTCAGTCGATCACGTCAGAATAGGATCTATCAAAATTATTATCCAATAAATACATAATGCAAAAAAAACGATAAAAATATCATCTCTTCTATTTAAATTTTGAATGATTGTTTTACTAAAAATATGCTTGTCCATATTTTGGTATGATTTTAAACATTATAGTCAGTAACATTGCTGAAACTTAAAAATTTGACTAAAATTTTCCATGGAAATAAAAAATAACATGGCAAATACTTACTTCTGATGAACATTGTTTGAAGTAAACATGATGTAAGCAGTGCTTACTTTTGAATACCTTTGCTTCCGCATGGCCAAACGTCAGTTTTTAATGCTTTGATCCACTCAAGGACTGATTGACTCAAGGTACACCTACTAATATCGCAAATGCAAACAACAGTCAATGAACAGTTGAAGTAACTTTTTTAAGCGGAGCATAGGCTTCAGTCAATAAACCATACCTTGGTTATAGTTCGAGTGTGACGTCATCATGTGAAAGTGCCGAGGTATTTCCTAAACAAATGGATAGGCTGGTGGAAATGATCCAAATGAAACTTGAAAGAACACAATTGGCCTGCAGGCCTTGAACTTCTCAGTCTCAATATACATGCAGTCATTGAGGCCTGACGACCTAGCGTAGCCATAGGCGTGGTATTGTGGTAAACATGTGTGGTGCTGCCTAACTTACGTGTTTGTTTGCACTGTTACTTGTCTTGTAGTTGTTAGTACAGTAAGTGTACTGTAAGTAGGGGAGGCTAGGCTAGATCTAGTTTCCTGCTAGTAAGAAAGTAAGGCATAAGGAGTAACGTTAGGCTAGACGAACAATTTCGTACATTAAATTTACGACAATAATAGATCACATACAATGCAATTTGTGAGTGAACAATCGCCATATGCATACATTACCGCTTGAACTACAAATTCGACGGATATTTGCAGCGATTTCCGGGGCATGGTGCTGTTTGCTAATATTTGTCAGCGAGTTGCCAAGGTAAACCGATGGTCTAACGAGGTCTGCTTTTCCAAAACGTCTGACCATTTTCATGTTTAAATATATCCAAAAACTGGAAATATTGCCAGTTAGCTAGCCAAAAGTCACTGACAGACTGTGCTCTCCATATAAGCATAAATTTATCGATCAAGAAACGGGTTTACGATGAAAGGAGTTGCATCAAAGTTTTCGAAAACTGTTTTCGGATGATACACAATTTAAAAAAATCTCTGCTTATTTACCTGGTTTTGGTCACACCCAGTTTTTCGATACAAATAGATTTAAATTAACTCAGTTTATCGAGAAACTCCGTACTTTATAGATAGAACAAACACATTTTTTTGATAAACAGAATTTCTCAAGAGAAAGACAATTTTTTGATAAACATGGTTTTTCAATATCAGTTTTTCAAGTGATGATAAGCAAACTTTTTCATTAGACTTGCCTTGAGTGGCGGATCCAAAGTTTGATTTTTCCCGGAGGATCCAAGGAAGGTTCAACGGGCATGATCCCAAAAATAACCAAAAATTACAGAACATTTTGATTGTTTCATTCTGGAACAAAATTAACTGTGTGAGCATACATTGTTGTAGCATCAAATGGCACCTGAGGGCGGCCGGAAATAATTCAAAGGGGCATCACTCCACTTAGACCCCTCCCTGGCAGGTAATTTATCACTATAGCTAGCCGTACACCCCCCGCCTCCCACCTCGTAAGCAAAGGATAAGCAACATTATGTCATTTATGCTCCTAGTAACATTTGCTCACCCTAAAATAATTTAATCAAGTTACGTTAGATCTAATTGCACGACATACGTTCTGTATTCAAGGTTCAAATGACTATCCAAATAATGTTACCTCTATGGAACGATAAGGCCACCGTAAAACAGTGAAAAAAAAAGACAAAAGAAACCTAGTACAATAACATAACAAAATAACATGACATAAGAAAATTACAGTAAAATTCGAAAAGAAACCTATGATAAGTAATCCAAACTTTCTTACTGAACAGATAGTGCACTCGTATGTACAGAGGAATTCTCATATTCGAAGGCCTCCCATCATGTCGCGCAATCACTGTCTCAGCACGCCATGCTTCTTTTATGACACGTATATACCTAATTTTAATCTTTTTAAGAAGCGCAGGAGACTATACACAAGTGTTTTAATGCAATTCATTACTCATGGAAATTGTTTAAAGCATTATCTCGTCTTTCACTA
This sequence comes from Stichopus horrens, assembly GCA_009801055.1. NCBI lineage: Eukaryota > Metazoa > Echinodermata > Holothuroidea > Aspidochirotida > Stichopodidae > Stichopus > Stichopus horrens. The sequence goes on from VJOZ01059261.1 coordinate 4,100, forward strand.
TTTTTACTGGGATTTTTCGGTAAATATTTCCTTGGCGGTAATTAAGCTTGAGCCAAAGTTCAAAATCCGTTTAATATGAGTTCTTCTAAAATCGAAATTTTTAAGCCCAGAAAGCCTCAAAGAAATCACACTCCATAAGCGAGCAATATAGGAGCAATAACTTCTCAGTGGGAAGGATTGCCAGTGAGAGAAGAGCTCACAGAGTGAACTTGGGATCCTCATATTATTACATTATTATATTATTATAACCCCGTCTGATATGATCACATTCAGTTACAGTACTCACCGTTCTTCCAGAGTTCCATAATAAACTGTGAGTTACAATCAAGGGATAATTACTGAATTAAGAAATCCTTATAAAGGGCTTTAAAACAAACAAAAATAACATCGAAATTTTGTGAGTGGTATACCGATGTCAAACTCGACCTGTTAAAGAATTAACATTAACCTTTGAAGCGCCTTTCTCCTGACGTATGGTAGCTTGCATCATTTTGTAGAGAGTTTTAACACGAAATATCATCTCTAAAATGTAAATATTTTCAAAAAAGTAAACAAAAGAGTTTGCGCCAATTGAAAGGGTAAGGAACCTTAAACTATATACTAATACTTTGTCACACCAGTTGAGAGTTGCTAGTTCGTCCGATGTTGAAAGAAAGTTATAAGTAGGTCCTAGCGTAATTCCTGTGAGAAATACTTCTCATATACTAACTGCTAACGTTTGCGACTAGGCAAGAGTCTCAAAAATCCAACCATCGACGTAACATTCTTAATCAGTGTTAAATCCTGCGATACTTAATTGCCATGATTCTGACCAAAACGTTCGTCCGTAATTATCTTTGAACAGAAACAAAGTTAAATTTTATAATCAAAAAGTGGGACACATACGTTACTTTTCAACATGTATTTTCCGAGGAGTCTGTTTTCTCAGTGAAGTTGTCATTTTTTTTTTGGCCATTTTATAGTATTGACTCATTATAGCTTAAGAGGATGGATGTACTTGGAGGAAAACGACTGACTGAGAATTAGCCTTTATCATCTTCCTTAAAGTTGATATCAGGGGACGTGAGGGCGTTGTAATTGAAAGGGATTTAGATCGAAGATGCTTGAACGAAGATGGAAATACATACAGGGAACAAAATGTTGAAAAAAAATGATATGAGAAAACCACTCAGTAGTATGCATTACATACAGGAAATATTCAGAATTTGAGAAATGAATGCTGTACTCAAGACGAAGATAAACTCTCAAACATTGTTTTAGTGTAACAAAAATGACGTTCCACGTCATTGTTTTATGAAACCCCCATTTCAGTACAGTGGTCATTGTTTGCACTTGTGTGATCGATATACTCTTACCAGAATCCACAGTCTCATCTCCTGCAATCCCCCCCCCCCCTTCTCCTCCTCATTCTGAGCCAGAGGACCGACCTGCACTGGCTGGTTGGTTAGGTTGTTGCCTAATCTGGCTCTGACTCTAAACCAATGGTTACTGTGTGGTCCCGGAACGTGACACTGGTATTTATGTTGCCAATACTCTTTTTCTACCTCCCGGATAGGTTGTTGTCCTTGGATAGAATAATTGAGTAAATTTTCTTTTCTTTCATTGCACTCTTAAGTGAGACATAAATCGGTCTGCCTAGCTCTACTTCATTTGATAAATTTATCAACTTTTCATTTTTAACAATGACTTTGCGACAAGTGTCATTGTTAGGTTCATATATGTATATGCACAAAATTTCTATAACGTTTGAAATGTTTTTACCTGAAAGTGCATCCAATATGTATACTATTTTCATCTCCCAATCCTCTTTTATATCTGTCAAGTTTTAATGTGACGAAATATTGGGTATATTGACAAGATACTTTTTTAGTTGAAGATGATTTTCAGGGTTAATGTCATAAACGGTTCAAGGGGTATACTATAACTGGTGAAATAATGTAATGTTTACCAACAGATAACCATGGTAGCCTATATGCTCTAAACAGTTTTGTAAGTTTCTACCCGAAATGCCTCGGAAACTCCAGGAAGTGATCGAGTAAACGCACACACAAACACACAGTAATACGGAATACTTTAAGTGCCATATCCGCTAGATCTCAATGAAGGGATGGGCTTCGTCTTTTTTTTTCTTCCCCGGTTGCTCAGAAAGATATAAACAATAGGAAACATTTGATATCTCCAACCATTTTTAATGTGAATGATTACCGTTTTCATTGTCTGGTAATTTAACAAATATCTTCGCCTACGAAAAATACGATTTCCATTAATATACCACAATATATACTTTACCGACTGTGGGGAGAAACTGTCATCCACTTGAATGCTATACAGGTCAAACCTGTTGTACTAAGTGTTGACAACAACAATGCCACGGAACAGTTCTAGTAACAACGTTTCGTTAATGTTTCACTATTTAAAGTCGTCTTCTGGTTTAGTTGTTTCTGTAATATTTCATGTTAGCCTAGCAATGTCAGGATATAGTTGGGAAGGTATGGGGGTGAGTTCACCATTCTGAGATTCAGTAATAGCTGCGTGATTTCATTTTACATTAAATTTCGATCAAATGTAAGAAAGAGCCCCCTCCCTCCCACTCCACACAAACACACACATACACTGCAAGAAAAAGTCAAAGCTGGTTGTAGAGAGCAGGAATTAACAGGAATTAACCAAAAAGAACTCCAAGACTACCGTATTGACTGCTTCCGGTTCTCTTCCAAGTTAGCTAACGACTGTCTGCGTCAACTCTGTTTGACATAGTATAGGTGTTTGGTCTAAACTTCATTTAACATTACCAACTTCGTCAGTTAGGTAGCTAGTTTTACACCAGGATAGCAAAAATTCCAGCAACTTTTTGTGCATTTCTACTCTAAATTAATTTCCAAATATCTTATCCGAACTTCACTCTATTTCTTTACAAATTACATTTTTTTTTTTCGTTTCAATTTATCGACCGGCATTAGAGGCATTTTTCTCTCTGGTACAGAAATGATGTTATCCTGCAATTCAAAACACCTGAACTTCATCTCACTCGCAGCGATCGTAATCATCGCTGTGGGCCGGAGAGGAGTTTTTGCTGCGGGCGAGAGGAAGAGACCCGGACGGCTTGATGAACATGAACAACGTATAATTGTTTCCGAGCCAAAAAGAGAGACCCAAACCGAACAAACCGAACAGACGGATTACGAACAAGTTAAACCTTCGGAATGTACCAACTACAATTTGAAAGTCTTCATTAATTTTGAATATTATTCATGTTGCGGTGGATTAAAAAATTCTACTGTCAAAAACGAGGTAAGTAAAACAAAAATGTCGAAGTTAATCTTGACAATTCATTAGAATTAAAATATATTTAGCGACGGGCTAATACTTGCAAAGCTTGAATGTTTTCCCGCCGAAACTGAAAACTTTCATCCATTCTGCTTCTTGGTGGGTATGTTTGTATCATTCCCATCCACGTACATGCATCAGGGATAGTTCCTGTCGAACGGCAAACTTCCAACCACTTTTTAAAAATAAAATAAATTGGTACAGTGATACGAAGGGGATTAGGGGAAGGGCTAACCGTTCCCTTTGGAAGATTTATTGTTACAATTTAATCAGCTAAGATGAGATTTGCTGAATCTGTGAAGTTCATTTTCTTAAAAAGAAAAAATTCTATAAACATTTTCAGCCATTTTGTGGAGCCATGCATGTCCTCCAACTGAATTCACCAGAGCTTCCAACATTTTTCAGCTGAATAATATTTCGGTCACTTTAATTGTTTCAATTGTTTTGAATTCAATCAACATCCAGAGGATATTGTGCGGTTGACTTTATTTTTTTTTTTGCCNNGGGGGGGGGGGGTGGTCTTTGAAAACCACCACATCGATCAGTACGATGTTGTCAGTTATTTTTTTCATTTATCTTTTTCATCTGTTTTTCAAAGCATGTTTCAATAATAAAGGTCGCAAGGTCACAACATTCCTTTAAATATATTCAACAAAGTTTCATTCAAGAAAATATAAATTCACGAGTCATAGAAAGGAAAGAAAGAAAACAAAATACTCAAAATAAGGTAGTCCTGCCATGATTGTCTGACTATCCCTCCCCCACCCCCACTCACGCACACCACCCCCTCTCCCTTCTACAGTTTGTGGTTTCACAAGCTTCAATCAGCTATATGACTGTTTCAATCGCTGTTATTTTACCTCTGGGTGTATTTTTCTCTGTATATTACAGGATGCATATCCCAACTTACATTGTAATCCATCAAGACTAAGATACGCCGATCTGATCCAATCGAAGTCATTTAACTGTAGCGGTCCGGAAGGACAATCCAACGCCAAAAGAAGGTAAGCCTCCAGAACCAAAACTCAAAGTGCTGCTATAATTGTATTCCCTATATACCTTCAAAGAATTTGAATTTGCTCTAAAACAGGGCATACATTAAAATAGTCTTTTTTCAAGGAGGATTTTATGATTCAAGATTGGCGTTTCACTAGTGACGTCACTTAAATTATATAAGTATTAGAAAAACCTAGTGAGAATGATGTCATTATAGATTTGAAATCTATAGGCACTCTTCCACTTTGTGTTATGGAGTAAGACTTTTACAAGGATGTAGCCCAAACTGTCATGTTTTGTGACATTTGGGTACCTTTTCTTTTTCAATTACCTGTAAGAGATTGCGCGGTCCTTCCAGGATGATACGACCACTTGCATGAAAGTAAGAACCGCCATCTGAGTACTTTTAAGTTTCAGAAACGAAACTAAGGAATCTATAAGTTGTAATATGAATAGAATGTAAACAGTGCTGATGTATTCTGATGTATTATTATTCCTCCTCTGTGTCAGTATAGCGAGCCTGGTATCACATAGAATAGTGCATCACCACCACTATTATTCCTAGATACAAAAATACATCATTCATGAAAATGACCTTTGAAAACACATCGGGATGCAATTTGAGCTGCTAATATTGCCGTAAATTCACTGAGAATTTGTCACAAAACTCAGTCAGACACTGAGAAAATATTTATAACTGTTATTGTATGTTTTGACTTATGTGTGTATATGTGAGTGTGTGCCGATCTCGTAGAGGATTTCATGTGTTATTGACTAACTGTGACTTATATCAAAACTTTAAGGATTTACATCCTCAAAGTCTAATTAAACCGGGAAATAAGACTCCACAGGTTTCCCAGCTCTGTGAAGACACACAGATCAACGGCCGTTTGACGTTGATACACTGGTATATGTTTAAATGATAACTCGGTAGGCTATATATAGTTCAACATATATACTTTCACTTACCGTACATCACGAAATGCGGACGTTAAATAAATTAGGTTTATACGGTGATAATTTCTGATACAAGAAGTCCAGTGAGACCTGAAAATCTAGCATTACAAGAAACATTTCTCTATACAAATAATGATTATTTCACAACGAAAGGAAAGTATCATATTGGTATATTGTATTTGAGAAATACTGGAAAAGGAGCAAAATCTAGAGCCATGCGCGTTTATAGATGGACTAGCTGTGAAACAAAACAATCAAAACGCCAGGTTAACATGCATATCGAGTAGTGCATATGTAGGTTTAAGTATCAATGATGAGGTTGAAACATAGGAGACAATTCTGTAACTAGAATTACCTTTATCATGAAAATATCGACCTATTTACTCACAAGTAAACCTAAATTAACGTAAAAAGAAAAAATGATTTAAAGTTAATGAAAATGGATGTTTTCTCGCTATATACATGAAGTAGTATGGAAACAATATTAGTTTAATGTAAAAACCTTGTGCACTTTGTCAACATGTGGTTGCCAGCGAAATTGATACATCCATTAACATCTACCAGTGCTTTGTGTGGTAACAAATGAATGGGTGCGGTTATCGAAAGGAAACTAACCCACCATGAAACCGGAAAGTGGGCCGTGAAATAGTTACGGTTTTGCACTCATACCAAGTTCATCCAGAGGACAGTTTATACCGTTTTATATTGCATTCAGCAGCATTTCCAGGAGTTGTTACCGAATACCTCAGTACGATACAGTTGTGGTGGTGAGCACATGACTGGAAAGGCGATCAAACATCTTGATCCCAAATATGATCCATAACTATTATTAATATGTCAGTCATGAACCTTTATGCGAAAACTTTACTTATTTAGTAGTGGTACTTGATTGTAAACGAACGTTACTTGCAATTATTGCACGGAGGCACCCACGGGATCTGGGAGCTTTCACGGATCTGGCACCCC
>VJOZ01059280.1:0-10413 GCA_009801055.1 Stichopus horrens
GGATACCGGGATACCGCCCAACCATACTTTAGAGTGTCACCATTGGTAACCCTTGATGAGTAGATAATGTCTGTCATTTGAATTGTTCCATGGGAGACTTGTCATCACTGTAATGTAACATGGAATGACTACTCTAAGTTCTATTATATATTCCAAAGATCTGTCCTTGTTTCAAAAGCCCAGCTTGTGATACTCAGAGATTTTTACATGTCCTGAATGTGAACATATGAAAAGGTAAATGTGACTCTTTTTAAGAAAATATGCATATTTATTTCATACTGAAAACTTGCCAAAATATAGATGTCTGTTTAATAGCAGATATTGCTGCTACTGTAGATAGACTTTGGTCTCATTTTCTTTCACTTTGTGGAACATAAAAGTCAATTTTCTATGCCCTCTCCAAACAACCAATGAACATAGCTCTTATCATTCCCATCTCAGCATTCAGAGAATATGGTAGTTGCCAGCAACTCTCTTTCTTGATTTTCAAATTACTTAATTGTTTAAGTCACAGTAAACACTCCCTTGGGATGGAAGATGGTTGCCTTTGTTTACTTGCACAAGTTCAGATCTGTAACCACAATTTGGTGTCAGGAACTTTTTATCCACTTGTGAATTACCTTGGTTAAGAGATTCACTGTATGCCATCCATCATAATCACAATTTTCTTCAATGCTGAGTGAATGACATTACTCATTCATATCAGCACTGAGTATCATCAAACCCACAGAGTGACATAGAATGTGGTTGTCGTTCTTGCATTTCGTTCTTCATTTGAATATGGTCCCTTCCCTTCTCCACTGGCTGCTTTTATTTGTACAGTTAAGTGAGTGTGTGTGTAGGAAAAACTGAGATGTCAAGGAAGGAAGCAAGGAATCACAAAGTTATTTGACTTTCTGTTTTGCGTTTGTGATTATGACTGTTGACTCCAGTATGTGCCAGTTGTAAGATGGAATTGATTGAATATTGTTGCTTTGTAAATTGTGCATGCCTTTGTTATGTGACGGAGCCTTTGATACAAAGGAGTGTCAAATTTGAAGATAGGGATAGTAAATTTGAACATTGAAATTTGCTAGTAAGGACTTGGCTTTGTGTGTAAGTCCTTGATAATGCCGGAATATGTTAGAGTGACCAGTGCCTGAAAAAGCTTTGATTGTTCAAAGATGTTCAAATTTTCACAGTGTCATGGCAATCTGATATTTATTGTTATTGTCATATTGCAGATGATTTATGTTCATTGTATAAGATTCTTTCACAGTAAACTTGTTATTGCCCTTTCATTAATGGCACTGTCCCCTTCAGCAAGATCAAATTTGTAATAATTCACTGTAGTGTACCATATTTTTGGTGCTATTCAATGTTGCCTCATTTGTCTGTGACCATAGAATGAATAGAAATCTACCCTGTATGCAACTACTGACTTACCCTCAGAAAGAGATGATCTAAGCTTGGAGGAGCACTTTAAAGCTCCTATTCATTGATTCTAAACATGGCAAAATTAAGTATCATTGCAATGAGAAATGTGTACTGTGATATCCTTGATACTGCATTTCCATATTGTGTAAGGTAAATTTAAGCAATTTAAATCGGTATGAAATTGTCCCATGTTCTAAGCCCTGCAAAGCCCTTGAAATTGTCAAAGACTGAGTTGATATCTACATGACGTCACAGAATGGAGAAACCTACCAGGCATCGGTCCGCCTTCCACACTCTTGCGAGTTGATGTGCTGCAGCTGTACAAAGTTGCTCTGGTATACAGCATGCATTAACCAATGCAAGGCTGCTAGCGATAGGGAATATCTTTTTTGGAATACAATAGTCTCTCCAAGATTGTCTAGTGCTTCCCAAGAATAGCTGTTGTTAGCCAATGTTTTGTACTTTGGAACTTTCTATTTGGGATGAATTTTCTTTCCCAGTAGTGAATACATTTGTGCAAATGATACAATTACCTTTGCAAGGTCAATGGTGCCAAGCCTCGGATTTGGACAACCTAGTTTAAAATTCTAAATTCAGACAAAATTTTTTTCCCCATTTCAGAAATAAGTTGTCCCCATATACCTTTGCATACATACCAAAGCTACAAGCTATGTGCTAAAAGGAATTTACTCTTTGAAAGTTTTGTCCATTTAGTTGCAAGTTAAATTATCATTTTCTGTACGTAAGATAACCATAGCATTTTATCTAATATTTAAAATTCATGCAATTTACCTGTCATAAAATTCATATCTTTTTAACATTATTAACTGTGAATGGGATACCTCTGCTGCCTTCACATTGAAACAGAAGTCTTGTTGGTTTTATTGTTAGCCCACATTTTTATCACATAATGTAATATAGAATGTAACAAATGTCTCCCATTGTCCATTGATGTACCAAACAAAACTACCAGAAGGTTTCTAAATGCCTAAGGGGCTTGGAGCTTTCCACCCCTACGTACCGTGCATGATCCCCAAATGTCTGGAAATTGTCCAGGCTACAATTTTTTTTTGGGGGGGTTGGGGGTGGAAGATGTCTGGGAACCATATCATGTCGTATGTGTGCATGTAATCCAACCTTTCATACTGTATGAATCATACATTAATGTAGTCACATTGTCATGTGGCATTTCCAGCAACATTGAGGTCCTTCCCATGTTATTGTGACATAAGAAGCCACCCTGGAGTGAATCTGTCTGGTTTATGTGCATGTATTGCTGTAGTATGCATAACTGAACCTGACTTGCTCACCCAACAATGACTGACCCATCACAGCAACAGGTTCTCTGCAGTGTATGTTGTATGGACTAATGTAGGTGTAGTAATACATTAGTCGATGGCGCATAGATACTTCTGAAAGGCCTCGCAAATATAGATTGTCACTTGTGGATCTAGAGTGTATCTTCAAAGGATTTACATGCCCATCGATACAAGTGATCAACTGACAAGGGAATGGACTGGTATTCTTCATTTTTGTTTAAGCTCTTTTTCCCTTGGCAGTAATTGTGGACTTTACTTGTGCAGCAAAATGGACAGTGAAGTAGTAACATGATATTGGCCTATTTTTCTTTGAAAGAGATGAAAAAAGGTTGTTAATCATTACCAAGATGAAGTGTTATGACTTATGAAATAGAAATTGATTTGTACCTATTTATTATTTTTTTTGACAGTAGCATGTTTTGTTTTAATAGTTGTGATTAATGTAGTTGAGGTTTGGCACACTGCAGGTTGACTTTCATATTGTATATTGGTCATAAATTCATACTGTATGTTGTCTTTCATACTGCATGATTTGAGATTTTGCACCATATCATTTCACCATCCAGACCATTCTCTTTACCTTTTGGCAGTTTGTGGAAAAATTCAATGAGTTGAAGGAGGCCACCTTACAAGGGGGCACCGATAAGAAGGGTTCAGGAGAAGGGAAAACCTTACCTAATGGAATACAAGAGAAAGAAACAAATGGCAGTCCAAGAAACCATGCAAGGGTAAGAAAAAAAAAAAAATTATGAAGTCAATTTAGTAGTGAAGGTAATAAGTATTCCATTTCGACACCTCATCCACCTAACCCCCTCGTCAGCCCCAATATATTAGACTCAAGAACATTCTGTAGTCTGGTGGTTGCTTCAAGGGTTGCTAATATTAACTTCATCTACATTTGAGAGGAGAGTGATGGTACCAGTTTCATATCAAGTCAAAGGTCAAACCATTCAACTGTTGATATTGTTGATTTACTGCTCCTAATACCAAAGGCATTCTCTACATGATTCTACTCATCATCAATGCCCAGAGCAAATCTTTTTCTGAGAAATGATCCATTGTGCCCCTCCTTTGGGCAAATGAAAATCAAACCAAGGTCAATGTACGATAGTCCTTCCTGGCAGCTTTAATAGATCAGTTCTGACTTTTAGTTTATCAACAATTTGAAGTGCATTATTGTACTTATGATTTCATCCTGGAAATATCTGTAACTGTTAGTGTCATCCATTGCTACTGGTTACACTTTTGCCAGCACTTATTAGTGTTAAAATATGAATCTATTCAAATTTAAACTCGATCAAACAAGTGTTTATAATGAATTGGATAATGAATCATTCGTAAATGAAGTATGTGGGTTTGCTTTTTTAATGCACAGTAGTATCTTATTATAAAATCAAATGTCACAGTTTTGTTCACACTCCATTGGAGCAATTCGTCTTTGTCATCGATGTTGGTCCAATGTGCCCAGATCAATGGTACAGTGTATGTGGTTCATTGGCATGTCTGGTAATAATACGACTTTGCTCTTTGAGGAAATCTCTGGTCTGCGTTCATTGAGTGTATCTTTAGTTTTGCAATCTTCCTGTTTGCGGCTTTTGTGTGATCCTCATTTAACTTGGCCAGACTTCTCGTGTCGATTACAAGTTTGGCACGCTCTCTGAAAACAAATTTATATCAAATTTCATCTGAGGATAAAGCTAAGTGGATATCATGGCCAAACCACTTGCCTGGATTACAAACTTGTCAAGGTCTTTAGTATCCTTAGATTGAAATTTCATCTGCAGATAAAAGTATGATGTTTCGTTGGTAAGATTAGTGCCAGTGATGACATTCACAAGACCTTATGTATCGGTTTAGTCTGCTAATGTAGTGTTGTAATGTATGCAGATCTATGGACCATAGCCAGTTGTTTACTGTTGTATGTCGTTGTTCAGTGAGATGCATTTTTATATCTTCATTCTTCTTTCTCCCAGCAACCTTCCGGAGATGCAGGGGTCCCTGGTGTGGTGCCCATTTTGTCATCAAGCGACTCTCAACTCAAATATGAAAATGATCGGCTCAAAATTGCTCTTGCCCAGAGGTGAGGACATTGTTCCTGGCATGACTTACAATGCCTGAATGTCAAACATCAACCAATTCCATGTATTATGTACTCGTATTCCTGCCCAGACCATGTTTTGCTACTTTTTGTTTTGCCTTTGATCGACATATATGTGAGTGTCGTTGGGGAACATTGTTGATGGTATCTAAGTCTGGTGAAATAATTCAACAGTCAGTTGTTCACCACAGAAATCAGTTTGAATCCAAAGGAATTTGCAAATACTGGTCTTAATTGAAGTTGATCATGTGTGTGAACAGATGACACAAATGCTGGTCCATAGACCTAATTTGTTCGGAGTCGACAGAGAATATGCAGTGTTGCTTTTTTGGATGATGTAATTCTTTTGTAAAATTTGTCTTAAAGTCTTACAGGACGAGCAGATTCAGAAGCAGTTTAGAAGAAAAATCAAGAAGAGGTGTTGCTGTTGTTTACATTGCGGTTTTATAATACATGTCTACAAAGGGTGACCTGTCCTTCTAAATTTTTAAAAGAGATAATAGACCCATGCTTGTTTTTGGTCTTATTTGAAATCTTTCAAACTTTGCGAAAAGCAGATTTCTTAAAGGTTTTGTGTAATACAGCCAACATATGTCTTGATTTAGCATGCAGTGTTCTCCTTGGGGGGGTTTTAGGGAGGCAACCACCCCTGTCAAGTGAAAAGTTTTTGCGCTCTGAAATAGCAACCCCCAACATAAATCAGGTCTGCCCCTTTACAAAAACTCCACTCTGCTGGAAAAAAGTTGACAGCCATTTGGCATCATTGGCATCTCAATTATCTAGAATTTGTGAAGATGAGGGGGGAACCCTGCCCTCAACCCCTCTCAGGCGGTGATAGGTAGGTGATTCATGTGTGAACATCCTCCTACTCCTAACAGTCTGTGGAGAACACTTGCATGGATTTTGGTCTCCATAGAAACATATGGATAAATTACTTTCCATTTAAGGCTGTGAAGGATTTATGCAGCTAAGTGTGCATTAGCATTTCGCTTTCACTTCTGAAATTTAGTGAAAAGTTTCGTGTGAAAAAAGCTAGTGATTATTGAAATAGGTCTTTCAACTATGAGTGTGTCTTGAAAAAAAGCAAAAATTTACAAGACACGCTATATGTTTATGTACTTCCCCTCCCCCCCAAAAAACACTTAAGCAATAGGAAAGAAAAAGCAGTGTGCACTTTGATCCTTGTAAGTGGAAGATTGATGTGCTAATTAGCTCCTTGATTGCTTCTTTATACTAACAACTATGATTTGTGCACACTTGGGAAGAATCCTCAACTATTATTTGCTCATTTCAGTCAGGTGGTTGTAGATTATCCTACAAATATAATATGGTAGATTAAAGATTGTAATCACTGGTGGATGAAAGTTAATCAACAGTGTGTTGATCAACAGTCGTCTGTCATCTTACACAAAACAATGGTGGAACTTTGCTTATGCACATAAATTGTTGGCATGTTGTGAATCTTGGTTACCTTTTCTTGGGCTCATTTTCAATAAAAGGGCAGTTATTTACAATCCTAAATGATCTTTTGTTTTCATTCTTTTCATCCAAATCTTGCATTGTTAGAATGAACAAGGTTAATCTAATTAGTGAATGCTAGATGCACTCAAGGCTATGTCCTTTTGCATCACTTGGTTTGACTGACGGTGCATTATGGTGAATTTAACGCATGGTCCAGCATTAATTTATCCCTCAATCAAACATGACTGGAAGTGAAACTACTATTTGTAAAGTGATCAACTGACCAGAACTTTGAAGCGAATTTATAAAGCAAGTTTTAAAAGGAGGAATGATCATTCGTGAGTGACTGTATGTTACACGCAACCTGTTATTAAAGGGAGTGACCTCTGGAGAAGATTGAAATTATGTAGAAATAAGGGAAATTCATCGAAAACCATATCACAGCAGCGCTACCTTTAATACATGGTTGCACATTGCATTGTGGGAAATCTGTGTAGTCACACATATACAAGTTTCTGAATATCCTTCGTATTTCTTGATATTTCTTGGCTGCCTTTAATAATAAAAGGAACATTGTGATAATTCAAGAGATGTGAACTTAACATTCTCAACATTTTAGGTCAGTCTACTGGTATAAACATTTTAAGCATAACCACCTTGGTTTCAAAGACCAATTAAGATTTATTTAAGGTTAAGTTGTCCATGTTACATGACATGTTGTAACCTTGATTCACCTGGCAATCTTTCTTGACCAAAGCTGTTCTCAAACACTAATATCTTGAGTTGTTTATAAACAAGATACTGGTGTGGAGTTTTGAAAGGGTGAACTTACAAAATGTGCTCTTTCATTCCAAACCGGAGATCATAATAAGTGGATTATTAATTTAATAGTGAAGTGTGCACCAAAAAGTCAAACATTTGTCATTGATTGTTGCAGTACTCTTTTCAAAAATTGTTGGGTTTATCAAATATTGTTGGGTCTGTGTTTGCATTGTTTCTAGAAGCTGGAATAGGTTAACATTTCTAAGACCATATGCTCTACTGACCCTGTTTCAGGAATATTTGCAGGGTTACTGTAGCTCTGGAAATGTGCATTAAGCTATACCAGCCACTGTTTGTATCAACAGTCACAAAGCAACAGTAGTAAATTCTTTTGTATCTGGAACTTTCCTGACATGCATACACTGTTAGTCGTTCTCTCTCGAAACCTGCAACAATGTGCATAGCAACTGTAGTCAAGTTACCATATGTTCAAAAATCTCAACACCATACAGTCAAATGATGAAAACAATTCATGGAATACCATTACTTCTTGAAGTAAGATAGAGAACAATAGGTCATTAATTATTGAGAGAAAATGATAGTTTTTTGAAAACAGAAACAAAACAATATCTGTCTCAACACAATGAACTCTACCAGTCTTTGGTTTTTTCTCAAGAAAGGTCATATTGAATAATCAATGTTCAAAGTGTGAACAACCCAGAGACCCTTGCATGGCCAGAACTTGACTTTTAAGGAAATTATGGTACAGTGACTTAAGGTGAATGTTATACAGATCAAGTTTCACAGTTTGTTAAAGGTCCTTCGAGGTCAGCGGAGCTCAAGACTGAAGTGTTCTGCACATGTTACGTCAAGAAGGATAATTGCAGTGTAGTATAATGGGAACAATTACGCTATTGTTCTTGGTGAAAGTTCAAGGTCATCGATTACAGCATAGGTCTGTATCCAAAAATCCTGAACATCAACATAACATCATACAACTACAACAAAACTCATAGCCTATATGTGGCATAAGTTGCTGTACAATAGTTGAAGAATCCTGCTGTGTGTGGTGGATGCACTCCTTGTCACTGAGTACCATTATGGTTTCAAATTGACCACTTTATTGCTCTGTGTTCAGTGATTGCTCTGCAAGGGCAGTAGTTATCTCAATTACTGTAGAGCAAGCAGCCATCATGCATGGTCTTCTCTCTGGTTTGTTCTCCTCAGCTCGGCCAATGCCAAGAAATGGGAAGGGGAACTTCAGACGCTGAAAAACAACAACGCCAGATTGACGACGGCGCTTCAGGAGAGTACGACCAACGTCGAAGAATGGCAAAAGCAACTGAAACTGTACAAAGAGGACAATAATAGACTCAAGCTTAAGGTTAGTGATGGTTTCTGCACTTGTCAGGGCTGGCCCAACCATCTCACTGTTATAACCCTTCGGTAATTGTCTAGAAGGACTCTCTGAAAATTAAGTGAGGGATGTAATGTCTAGTAGGGCCCTTTAAAAAATTCTCATTATGTGTAGTTAGGGCATTTTTTCTTAAAACAGGAATATATCGAAAATTTCAATTTTTTTTTTTGGGGGGGTGAATACCACCTCTCAACCCCCGGCGGTTCCAGCCCTGCAGGTGGTCCATTGGTGGTGTTTATTGAATGCGTAAGGTTTGTTGTGTGGAAGAAGGTCAGTCTGCCAAATGCATTTGTCAGGTGGATGAATTGAACACAATTGGATTTACATTCGGGACTATTTACAAACATTGCTAATTGCATGAATAATTCACAATCCTGGTGTAAGTTACCTTGTACCTCCCAGTGAGTCTGCTAAATTCATCACTTTTAAAAATGATTTTGAAATTCATTTTAATGTCCTGTCATGGAAAGAGATGGTGCCATTGTCAAAGGGAAAAGTTCATGGATGAAGAAATGCAGTAGCCTTTTACCATGCTTAAGATCAAGCAAGGATTGAACAGTAACTGGACTATTCCAGTAGGGTAACAGAAGGCAGTATTTTGGCAGATTGGTTGAGGAAAATGAGCTTCTTGTCTAAGGGTTGTTCAATATCTGACAGCCTAGTACAGGTTCTACTATATAAAAGCGGCGCCACTCCACCTATGAGTATGAGCAAAATAATGTAAACTTGTATTTTATTACCATGTTTCAATATAGGACAGTATACAACAGCACGTTGGTGACTATTATGGGCAAGTGACATCATAACTTGACATAGAGTCCCCTCAGCATAAGTATGGTACAACATTTGTGTATTGCCAAAGGAACTATTGATTTGCCATAAAGAAGAGCAATGAAAAAGCTGGAAAGTTAGAAAGATGCATCAGGATAATAGAGAGACCGAAACCACCTGTGACAGTGTGTTGTAGAATCATTCCTGGATGATTAGCACCTTTGTCTATTCTAGTTAAATGGAGGGGATTTGTCAAACACTGACCTAATAATCGATCAATCTCTTAGATGTGTGTCAGAAATGTTGTTGGTTAGTTGTAGTGTTTGAACCTATTCCACAACCTGCATTTCACAGTCAAGTGGGCACTTGGGTACCGAAAATGTAGCTTTTGTTGAGTTTGTTGTTGTTAAGTCATAAATATGACATTTTGCTTTATATGATAATACTGCACCATGTATCTTATGTACAGGCATGACAATGAATTGTTCTTATGCTAATTTTTTTTTACATGTACAATATATAATTTAGTAAAATGTTGGTACTGTGTAGGAGTTTAGTTTCAGAACCATGTCCTGATGTCGTCAGGTGGGTATCCAGTGCAAACACTTGTCAATTGAGCTTCAAAGCATTCTTCCGTGGGAATTTGCGTCTCATTAACTGTGGAGCTGTAACCATGGAAGTACTTATTGAGGGTTGCTTCAGGCATTGTAAATTTCACAAATTAGTTGTGAAGGTGGGATAAAAGATTTAGTTGTACAAAAGGGATGCAAGTGATGTCATTCACTTTTGTGTCTGCTGGATGGTTTGACCTTTGAAATTAAATTATAAAACATGTGGTATACTGAAAAATAAAACTTAGGATAAAGGCAGACGACCAACCATGTTCTTCTTTTTAACTCTTTTCGTATCAGGTTCAAGAACTGGAGGGACATATGTCAGATAGTCCAGGGAGTGGACCTTCAGATATGGAGCAGAGGCTCTCTGCCTTGAGAACTTCACACCAGGCCAAAGAACAAGTAAGAAAAACAGAGATCCTGGTTGCTTTTCATTATCAAACTGTGATGTACATAGTAAACTGTGATGTACATAGTATATTCCCTTGAAATTTTCTCCTTCACTCAAGATTTGATGCCAACCTCAGTCTCTGTAAACACATTACTGTGCTGAAG